>JALPQI010006631.1:0-45562 GCA_025490895.1 Thaumatotibia leucotreta | reverse complement strand
GTGCCGTGTAAATACTGTGCGTTTAATTGAAAGGAAGCCTATGTTGTATATTGGTATTTCCAAAGAATGTTACTTTATAATTCAGCTATTGCATAAATTAACGAATATAAAAATAGAACACATTTTACTATGCTTGAAAAAAATTAGAATGAACGCCACATTTTCTGAACTAGAGGATAATTTAGGAATATCCTTATCTTATGCTAGCAGATTATTTTTAGTAAACATTCCAATAATAAGTAGTTATTTAAAACCATTCATTATAAACTTTGATAAAAAATTAATAAAAAAGAACCTTCCTATTGCATTTAGGCATCGCTACCACAATGTCAGCAGTATTATAGATTGCTTAGAAATTGACATACAAAAATCATCAAATGTGGCTGTGCACATGGAAAAGTACTTAGTTGCGGGTATTGAGTTATGCATAGTTCCAAAAAGGAGATTAAATTTGCTATCAATAAAAAAAAGAATCATGACTCTAGGTTGAACCACGATTTTTATATACATTTTTGAATTTGCGACTTCCGAAATGCACAAGTTGAGAAAATTGCATTTAAATTTTATAATGCCAAAGAAATACGAAAGTGTTCATTATACCCAATTCATGATATAATGAGATTAAAACTGTTAGTTTCTTATCGTAGTTACATATTCTAAGGCATTTTGGAATAATTGAATAAAATAAATTCCATAATCAACAATAAATTTAATAATTACCGCACTTATTAACAATTGCAAAAAAGGTCATTTATAATATTAAAAAGCAACAAAATTATGTGTATATCGATGATTTATCACATAATTTAACTATATTCAGCATAGTGTGCCACAATGGTGTCACATCGAAATAACGTTAAAGCATTTTTTTTATCAAAAAAGTTTAGTGACCCGGTCGAAACTTTTGTATGGAAACGTAACTAGGGTACCTTGTCACGGCATTTACTAAACTTTAGTAACTTAAATGTAAAGGCACTATTTTAGTACCTTTAATGCAAAACATATTTGTATCAAAATGTTATTTGGTACAATTATTGCAGAAATCCATATATTTTTATTTATAAAAAGTTCTGTTTTAGTCGTGTAAAACATACAATTTTACATTTGACTAAACAGAGTACCTTGTCACGATAAGTCATTATCTTCAAGAAATAGAGTAAAACTAGGATAAAATACCCAATTATACAATATACATAACCTACCTACTACTTTATGATCTATTAAGTCTTTAATCAATATTATAATATTAATTAGTTTAGTGACCCAGTCGAAACTTTTGTATGGAAACGTAACTAGGGTACCTACCTTGTCACGGCATTTACTAAACTTTAGTAACTTCAATTTAAAGGCACTATTTTAGTACCTATAACGCAAAAAATATTTGTATCAATATATTTTTATTTATAAAAATGTCCGTGATTTTAGACTACCCTATAACATATATCAAAATGAATCAAATCGGAGTCGGACAGTTGGGTACCCTTCCTTGTTAGAAAGAGGCATTTGACTACCCGCGACGGAAATATTGACAAAATTATTCAAATTTTAAACGCTTTAAGACATGGCGTGACAAGGTACCCTGAGTACTAAATTTTATGGTCGGAGAAATATACTAAAAAAACATAATTTTACTGATATTCTTGTACACACGTGTTCCTTAGGATGTAAATAACCCAATTATAGCACAAACCCATTTTGGCACTTTTTCACCCGCTTCGACAAAAACTCATGTAACTCTGTAACTAAATGCCGTGACTAGGTACCTTTCCATGTGCGCAGCCACAAATGTTAATGTTGTTCAGGAGCATTCCATGAAAACATCTACTTTTTGTCGCTTACGACACGCTATGGTAGCTACCCTAATAAAATATGCTAGCTGCTAGGAAACACTGTCAATCTTAAAGCCTTGATATGTTATTATTATGCCGTAACTCAGCTTACTAATTTAATTTCTCAAAACTATTGAAAAGACTGTGTCGCTTACGATATTTTTCATGGAATGCTCCTTCATCAGGCACTGTCATGGTCAGAGTATAAAAAGGGAAATACTGTAAAGTATTTAATATATTGTAATATTGTACACCTAATGGTTTGATTAATTTTGCTTCTCAAGGATTTGGGGACAGAACAAGTGATGTTGTCATAGTAGAGAACTGTAACTTCCTTGATGGATTACAAGAAGGAAGTTCTATCTTAGCAGTCAGAGGCTTCAAACACCTTGAACATGCATTTCAGGCATAAAACTCTTAAGGCCACCAAGTGTAAAAGCTGGTGAAAAGTTATCTAAAACTGAAGTTCGACAAACCAAGATAATTGCTATTTGCTAGTTAACGAATTTTGATTAAACGCGTGATTAGGCGTATAAGAGAATTTAGTATGCTAAAACAACATGCAGTGATAAATACTAACTTACGTCATGTTCTTGATCATATCATTACCATTGCATGTGGTCTTATAAACTTGCAGAATTCTCTTATTAAATAATGTAACATGGTATTATGATTATTTGATCATTATTGTCATTAAAAATATATAGTATGCATGTTCGGTAGGTAATTAATGTCTCAATCTAATGTATAATATTAATATCATGTTGTCAGAAAGTATTCATTATCTGTAGGGGTTGTGAAACTGTTTACTTGTTGCTTACATGCAAAAGAGGAAATATAAAATAAAAATAATAAGAAGCCTGAAATTGTTTTTTATTTCATTATATTATCACACATTGGTGCTGCTACACAAAATGGGATAAATATTATGTTTTTTCCAAGAAACAGTTAACTTTTGTAGTAACTTAATAACATGTTGGAGAAGAACCGCTATGGACAGGAAAGAGTGGAAATCTTTAGAGGAGGCCTATGCCGGAGGGCAAGACGACTATGCCGATGTCTAAAATATATATATTTATGTTATCAATTATTATTGTAGTCATTAAGTAAAGGCTATAAAATAAAATAAAAAATAACATATTCACTGTCATAATTCACTAACACAATGTCTACTTTCTTTGTTTTTTCAAATTGGCTATCAGCAACACAAAAATAGCATTTTTTGACACCAGTTGCATACATTTGCAGCTGTACCTGTGCCTTCCATTTTTCAAATAATTATCTTTGGATTTTGCTTTAGTAGGGCATTTAATTTGTATGATAGCATCTTTTGTTACACCGTCAGGAGACGCCACACACTCACTTCATGTGCCTTTGATGCATGCATCTCATACCACAAGCTGCTTCTGTTTTGCTTCCTTGTGGCTTCTTCTATGGTATTTATTGCTGCTGCAGTGAATTTTTTTTCATCAAGCCTACAATTCTGTCAACATCTACTTTAATATCTTCAGATTGATCTATCATAAAGCAGTGCAATGAGTACTGCATAATTCCAGAATGCTTATAATCAACTTGATACTTTAGCAATATACAGTTCTCAATCTTCCTCCTTTTAGCTTCAGAAATAAATTCATTGTATAATGCTGGATCACTTGGGTCTATGAGGTATTTCCTTTTGACTCATTTGCTGCACTTTGATATACTTTAGAGTAGTCCCTACTTTCGACAAAGTCGATTTTTTCCAATAGCACTCTACAGAAGTACATGAAGGCTCCTCAGACTGACGGTGGACCCACATTAAAAAAGCAACTGCATGCTTACAGTCGAAGACAAAATAAGGGGTATACAAAAACGTTCAAAAATATGTCCCAGTGCACTCTAAGTCTGTGTAATAAGAACGTCGTAACATATTTATGAACGGATTCTTTCGATACTTATTTTTGCACTTGACTGTACATCCTCCAGCTGAGGCAGCATAATCATGACACTGACAACTAATAATTTCGCAGTCACGTTCGTTTACAATCAAAGTCACATTGTATGCTTTGGCTCGTACTTTGTGCTCAGGGCACATCTTACATTTGACTGTGCACATTCCATTTTCCCGGTGTAGTTGGACATAACCAATCGCATCGTCACCATAATGATTCTCTTGCTGACCTGTGATACAAAGGCAAAAATTAGGACAAAAAGAAATTACATTAACATAACCTAAAATTAGCTCATACAAAACCTCCGAACTTGTCCTTATTATATTTATACATTTATATACAAATAAATAATTAGTATAGGGTACTTACAGTTTTTACATTTTTAAGTTCCGCAGCATAGTAATCAACGTTATCTTTATGCAATCATAAATGCATCTATCTTAGGTAGGTTGCTGCTGTCCGCTCGCACAAAATTTGCCTCCATTTTCAGATACCACACGAATATTTACACCGGAAGATATAATATTTATTAGAAAAGTCTTTAGAATTAGCACAAAGATCGAATTAAACAACAATAATATCTCGAAACACGAACTACACTCTGATAAGGAAGCAATATGGAAGCAATGCATAAGCAATGTTTACTTGCAACTGACGTCACAGGAACGCTGACCAATCATAGGGCGCTGGCTGTCACAGATAATTTTTCAAAAAATATTTAATTTATTTTGGTGAAATAAATTATGCTACAAATAGGCATATTTTTTTCTAAAACTAAGTGAAATGTAGTATAAATTATGCTATTTTCTAATAGGATGACCACATTTTGGGGTATATTTTTAATGTTGTCGAATACCCTACTTTGATCCCGGATGTATAAGGCCGGCCTAAGGCTTCATCACAGTAGGTCGTCAGGCAAAAAAAAAACGCGTCGTGTGAAACCGCTCAAATATTTTTTTTATTCAATGACAAAATTGATGCCGTCTTGAATTTTCCACGGGATGGTTTCGTTGATATTTTTTTTATTGGCGATAATGACAAAATAGAAAGTGATAATCTTAAGCATTTTCAATATTCGCAATTGCAAATTTAGCTTGTACTCACGTATTTTTTCTTCTCTTCAAAAACTTATTCAAGTTCTTCCCTCTTTACCAACTTATTTATTATTCTTCTTGTAGAACGAGGGGCCGCACATAGTGTGCCACTAAGAGGGATAGACATAGTCACTTACTACTAAGAAGATACTTGCGTGTGTGGCACTTAGTGACGTATTCAACGCATTTGTCTGGCACTTACATTTAGCATCTAATGCACACACGCACAAAAAATAGTGGCACAGTGATAAGGACGGACGATTATCGTTCCTTTTCACTTCCACTAGTAAAAAGTTTCATAAGACCATCCCTTTCGTTCTTGCTATTATTATAACGTTGTCAAATCCATATTATTCCTACATTCATGTTGTAGAAAGATTATTAGGTAGGATTGTTTGTTGTAATTATGAAGAATTAGGTATAATTGTAATTATGAAGAAAAAATAAGTAATAAGACATAAAATATGAATTTATTTAATAATTTGTCGTCTTGGTAGGTTTTTAGTGTAATTTCATTTTGGTAAAGTAAAATATTCCAGAAAAATTAGTACGCTGTCATGAAATTGAACACAACTTTTTGAATTTGCTGCCTTTTTCTACTGAGACAGATTGCTGGACACAGTATAATCAGTCAACAATTTAAAATTTTCTCTTTTACCAATTCGATTATAAAAACAGGATAAACTAAGCACCCGAACTATAAAAAAAAAACAATTTTACAATCTGGCAGCCCTGCGATAGAAATGCTTTGATGTTTTCAAAGGTAAATAATCTGGCAGCACTGGCAGTGACAGATACGACCATCGTATACAAATAACGTCGCTTATCAATCGTCAAAATCCGGTAGAATATGACAACAACCATAGTATGGAAATCAAAATATACGATAAAATGCCGTTTGTCAAGTTAACAGCACGACCATCATAAGCCCCCAGGGCGCTATCTGTACATAGCTGACACGTTATCGCGCGCTGTGGAACCCACAGGTGCGAGCGCCGAGCCTACCGCCACCGCAAACGCTGACCTATGCACTCAAGCGCAAGTGTGTGCAATACTCGCTTGCAACCCGCTCACAGACACACATTTCATACAGCTACAAAAGTACACTCATTGTGATAATGAACTAAAATGTTTAAAAAAATATATAAAAGAAGGTTGGCCAGACAACAAAAGTAAATGTGATGATTGTGTCAGACCTTACTGGTGTTATAAGGATGAGCTCTCAGTATCGTACGACTTAGTGTGGAAAGGCACTCGAGTTGTAGTTCCCAAGGCTATGCGTAATGAGATACTGCAAAGAGTGCATGTAGGTCATTTAGGACTCGAAAAGTGCAAGTTACGAGTACGAGAAACAGTGTTTTGGCCGAATATAAACAGTCAACTAGAAGACTACATCACGAAATGTGCGGTTTGCTTGAATTATAAAAATGAGAACAGAAAAGAAACAATGATTTCTCATGACATACCTAACCGAGCATGGTCTAAGGTAGGTACAGATTGTTTTCACTTCAGTAACAACAAATATTTGCTCGTAGTTGATTATTACAGCAAGTACATTGAAATTTGTAAGCTAAGGACTCTAACATCAGATGAGATAGTCGATAATTTAAAAACAATTTTTGGACGACATGGTATACCTGACATTGTCGTTTCCGACAATGGCCCTGAATTCGCTTCAATTGCATTTGAAATATTTGCCCGCGAGTGGCATTTTAGTCATGTGACTTCGTCACCCCGATATCCCCAATCCAACGGCCAGGCCGAGAGAGCTGTGCAAACGATTAAAAATATGTTAAAGAAAACTGATTTAGCACAGACGGACTTTAGATTGGCCCTCCTAGAATACCTAAACACGCCTATTAGCAATACATTACCATCACCGTCGGAACTGCTAAACAATAGAAAACTACGTAGTATACTCCCATGTGCGCCGCGCCTGCTTAGACCAAAAATACCTACAAATGTACGTAATGAGATCAATAACCGCCAGAACATACAAAAGAAAAACTACGACAAAGGCGCTAGGGACATGGTCTCCCTGTCCGTCGGGCAGCGGGTCAAAGTTCGCGTTGATAAACGTTGGGTTAGTGCGTGCGTAAAGGCTATAGTAGGTATAAGATCTTATTCTGTGCAAATTGACGGGGGCGGTACTCTAATACGGAATCGTCGTCATTTAATTCTTGACAATTCCGGAAAATTACCCAGTACAGGTAATCCCAATCCTCCTCGTAGCTATCTTTACGATGATATTACCGTCCCGAGTGCTCCCACTGCTAATACTGGCCCTAACACACATACATGCTCATTGCCAGTAAGACCTGACCCTTATGTAACTTCTTCCGGCAGGGTGGTGATTAGACCTGATCGGTGGGGCTTCGATTCCTCGTGACAAGATTTAAATAAGTATGAGATGTACTTTATTAACTTATTTATCTAGTTACCAAATCGAAGCATGAAATGAATAGGTAATTAAGTTTAAGAAATGTACAATTAGGTATTTAAAAATATTGTTATCAATGTTATCATTTATCATATTGTTATGTAAAACGTCACAATGTCACAATATTTAATTTAGCATGTACCTATCTGAATATTGCTTAGAAGTCTTTATCCCTTTAAATGTAAAAAACAAATACCTAAATAAAAGACTTGTTTATATAACCTACGCTACGGGATAAAGATAATATTTACCTACCTATTTACTCTTATGCATGTTTTATTTTAATGAATTAGACTCGTTATTAGTTATTATGTATAATCATCAAACTTAAATAAATGTTAAGTTTTGATAGATTATAAATTGCATGTAATAAACAGTTCATTTGTGTTTAAGAAAATTGTATAACATAAAAAAAAAAATGTATTATCAATATATTAAAATTGTATGTATTAACTAAACTTAGTAAATTAAGCAAGTAGGTGAAAATTGATTGTAAATCGAATATACAATTTTGCAACTGTCGTGTAAAATAATTATGGAATTAAAAAAAAAATATATATATATATATATACATAGGTATATTAAATTATATATAAAGTAAGTAGAGGATAAAGAAAGAATGTATGAACTCATTGTTGTGTATAGTGATACAATTGTAAAATTTTGTAAAAAGGGAAATTGTGGGTAGATCAGGAGTTGATATAATGTGGGTACTACTGCTTGTGAAATAAATCAGTCTTTGTCTCGATCTGGTGTTTGTCTTACACGTCCCATCACCTACTTAAACAGCGGGAAGGTTCTCGAGTGGCGGCCACGTGCCGGAAGGCGCAGCGTGGGTAGGGCCCCCACAAGGTGGACTGATGACCTGGTGAAGTTGCAATCTTTGGGGGAGCAGGAGTTCAGCAGTGGACGTCTTTCGGCTGATATGATGATGATGATAATGGCCATGAATTCTATTATTCAAAAATTTGTACATGTATTCCTTGACGTTAGGTATCCACCGAAAAAACAATAATCTAAATCAGGCACTGACCTACTCATATCAGCTGACAAACAATAAATAAAACAATAAATTATAATAATAACCTTTGTACTTATAACGCATCATTTAATAATAACAATGTAACATTCCTCTATACCTAGAAAACAGTGCACATAAACAATGGATCGTTATAGTACATAAGGCATGTATTATCCAATAAAATTGAGTGTATTCCCAAGTTTCGTATCATTAATATTAATGCCTGTCGCGTCCAACACTCCGCACTTCAATTTAATTCGTTTTTTTAATAGTACATCTAAGCAAGCTGCTTAGAAACATCTCCACCAGTAGAATTACCACATGTTTGATGCGACAGTAGGTATATCGCCGAGAGATAGACTTCCCTCTTTTATTGGTACAGTTAGTAAAAGACGGGAAGGAAAGCGGAAGGGAAACCAAGATTGTGTACCTACTTAAAAATTTGCATTATTCCTTAATTCGAGTTTTTAGTACACAATCCTGGTTTTATCACAAACTAAACCTTAAACCTTGAGTTCACATAATTTTTTAGTAAAAATTATTGAAACTTATCAAAATTAGCGTAAAAAGTGCAAAGATGTTTCACGATATGTGTCAAAGACGTCAAATACTATTGAAAGTGAGCTATTCTGCGACCATATACACGGTGCTCGTGAGCATTGTGAAAGATTTTAACTATGCATTCTAGATATCAAAATAAACAAAAAATATTATGAGACCTAATGACAAATTCCACAAATTTTTTTTTTCCTTTTTGGATACTTGTTAACATTTCCATTATCATAACAACAATTTGTTAAAATTCATTTTTTTAAGTATTATTTAGCCAAGTCAAAGTCTAGGAAAAAAATATTATTCTACTATATTCTATTAAAACTCGGATTATTGTCAGTTAGCCTAACTCCTAGCCCCTATAGTCAGCCCCACCTACTGTTATGTATTCTAAAAGCTTGAGAAATCTTTTCCCTTTGTCCACAGCAACACTATGCCGCTGACCGCGTTTGTGATCGTCTGTGGACTGGCCTCTGCCCACGGCTGGGGAGGCCTCTTCAACCGCTTCAGCTCCGACATGCTAGCCAATCTCGGCTACGGGCGAGGCCCATACAAGCACTATGCTTACTCACAGGTATGTTATATACTTTTTTCTACTCCCGTACTTTTATTTGTCATTTACATGGTCGTGAACACACCTTTAAACCCCTACCTTACAGATGTCAAGATATAGTAGAGGTCCAAATGGAAAAAATTGTGCGCTGTGAGTTACAGTTTTGTAATTTTTACCAGAGCTAGAGGGTGTAAAAATAAATATTTTTAGATGTGGAGGGAAAACCAATTCCCCCCCTGAACGAGGGGGGAGGGGGGTGAATGTGCAAACGGATGGGTTATGTTTAAAAAAATTTCGTCTAATTTTTAGGCCTACTATTCATTGTTTGGTATCATTTTCATATAAAACAGACACGGGAAATTCATTTTTGATAATAAACATGAGGATATCCATATATAAAAAAATAATTATTGGTATAAAGGTAAAATAATTACCGTTTTTATTTTGATTATTGCGTTATATAAGTATTACCAAATAAATATATGAAAATAAAAAAAATACTACAAGGTAGCATATTTATTGTAGTTTCTAAAAACATATACTTTTTGGAACTTTCCATGCAAAAATAAGTTGTAAAAAAATTGCACCTGTCGCGTACCTCGAATAAAAAAGGGACGTTGCTTTGACTTATTGTTTACAGTACGTTTCTACTGCGGGAATGTAGCGATTTTGCGTAAACAAAATACTCCATAATGTCTGTTAGGGCAAATTGCATCAACCTGGGTTAACCAAGCAACCCGGGTTAAACATTTATTTCACACGGAATTTGATAATTGACAAATAAGACATCAGCGTATGTGATATTAGAATGGCTCTTGAACAGCTCAAAAATAACAGGGCGTCTGAGGAAGACGGAATTATAGCTGAGCATCTGAATCCCGGTGGTAAACCAATCCTTTTGGCCCTTCAGAAGTTGTTCAACTCCTGAAGGGAGAACGCCTTAGGCATGGAACAGAAGAGTGGTGGTACTGTTCTTGAAAAAGGTGACAACGCCTTATTGAAGAACTACCGATCCATCTCACTTCCGAGCCATATTTATAAGATGTTTTCAAGAGTCATTACGAATCGGCTGACTTCCAGCCTCCCGAACAAGCCGGTTTCCGAATTGGCGTTTCGTAAATGTTATACAGAAGACCGAGGAATAGGTATAAACGGAGGGCTGTTTAGCGTTTAGCGTTTGTGGACTACGATAGGGGGGGGTTTCCATGACGTACTAATGCGGTTTAATTTAGGTCGAGAGAAAGGGACAAGGCTATACGAGTCGTTTATCACTGCCCCTTTCCTAGAACTGAATCGCATTAGTACGTCATGGAAACCCCCAAGGCCTTCGATTTGATCGAAACTCTGGGCGTACTGCAGTCTCTTTTACGATACCAAGTAGACTACCGCTATTTCGAAATGTTGAGGTGTTTGTACGAAAGCGCCACTATGTCAATCCGACTCCAAGACCAGAGCATGAAGCATATTATACTGCAGCGGGGAGTCAGGCAAGGAAGTGTCATCTCCCCTAATCTGTTTACCGCAGCACTGGAAGATGTCTTTAAGACTGGACTGGAAAAGATGAGTATCAACATAAACAGCGAGAACCTCGCTCACCTTCGATTCGCTGATGATACGGTGGTCTTGGCTGAGACCTTGGAAGATTTCAGTACGATGCTCGCTGACCTCAGTAGCGCCTTCGAGCGAGTTCGTCTTAGGATGAACATGGATAAGACGAAAACTCTCGTTACAATCGGAGACTAAACTCGAAGGTATAGACGACTATAATATACCTAGGACAAGCTACCCAGTTAGGTAGGTCCAACTTTGAGTAAGAGGTCAATCATCGAATCCGACTAGGTTGGGCAGCGTTTGGGAAGCTACGACACATCTTTTCGTCCAATATTCCGCAGTTCTTGAAGACAAAAGTATTTGATCAGTGTGGCAACACACACTGATCAAAGATTTAAAAGAGTGATGACATACGGTACTGAAACGTTGTCGCTTAGAATGGGCCTCATAAGAAAGCTTAAAGTCACCCACAGGACGCAGAACCGATGGCCAATGCGGCGGCCTCGCAGGTGGAAGGCACAGCGTGGGTAGGCCCCCCACAAGGTGGACAGTGAAGGTCTCAGGAGTACACTGGATGCGAGTGGCGCAGGACCGGTCATTGTAGCAATCTTTGGGGGAGGCCTAATGTTCAGCTTTCGGCTGATATGGTAATAATGATGATTTATGAATAAACGTTTAACAATTGATTGTCAAATTCCATATGATATAAACTTTTAACGTGGGTGAACTGGGTTAGTTGTTAAGTCCTGGTTAGTGAAAATTACCTTTATCGTCTTTGGTAAGGAGATCATTACCTAATGACACTTGTAAAAATGATTACCCATTCCGATTCATATGATCAGATACTATACATATATCATACATGTGATCAGATAGACCAGATATATAATATACACGCGGTATAGAATAATCGATAAATTCTAAAAATAGAATCTGATCAAATAAAATTCTTAATAATCTTAGGTTATTTAAAAAAGCAGATCAGAAAATATTCATTTTACTTTCATATCAATAAATATTTACAATTGTAATATGAACAAAAATATGTATAATCTATGAGCAGTTGCCGGCACAAAAGTCTCTTTATTGAGATTACGCTGAGGTTTTTGTTGGAGGTACGCGTCAGGTAATTTTTTTTTCAGTGAATTTTTGTACGAAAGACTACAAAATGTGTATATTTTTAAAAACTGCAATAAATATGCTATCTTACACATTTTTTTTAAATTGGATTAGTTTGTTTTTTAATACTTATATGACGCTTAAATTAAAATAAAAACGGTAACTTTTTTACTTTTACTCCAAAAAATCTACATTTTTATATGAAATTGCTCATGTTTATGATAAAAAATGAATTCTCCAGGTCCGTTTTACCAAAATGATACCAAACAATGCATAGTAGGCCTTATTAATTAGTAAAAAAATATTAAACGCAACCCTTCCGCATGCACATTCACCCCCCTCCCCCCGCGCTCAGGGGGGGAATTGGTTTTCCCTCCACATCTAAAAACAACTATTTTGAGACCCTCTAGCTCTGGTTAAAATTACAAAACTGTAACTCGCAGCGCACAATTTTTCTCAACTTTGTATGGACCGTGACCCTTACTAATAAGTCTATATCGTCTATTCCCTATAAACGCATTCGGGTTTACACGCAGTGCGTTTTTTGCATTTTAAGACACCTCGTGTATACGAGACTTAAAGAAATTCTTAGCTGCCAACCTAATTTTAAATATCATTTCTGATGAAAAGTAAACCTTAGAGGAGCTTTCTTTTTTAATTTTGACGTCTCCCGCCCGACCTTGATGATTAATTAATAAAATTGTGTTTGACTAAGAATATTTCTAAAATTTACAATTTTATTTAAAAAATAAGTGTGTGGTCGTAGAAAAAGTATTTTATGCAACATTGTTTAACTGAGTCGGCTTCGCCTCAAATTGTTACTCACGCCACTCACCTTTATTGACCTCTCTTAAACAAGGGTTGCATAAAATACTATAAAAAGTGTACAATTCTCAAAGAGCTTGTACATTTGGATGACATCTTCGATATTGAGAAAAAAGAGTCAATGATGTTCTACGAACAAATAAAACATGGCAGCCGCACGCCATACTAAATTGCCTTTCAAAAACGGTCCTGAATTTTAGTTTACAAGTGTCACCCCCTCTTCAATGCATCACGGACCACGGTAATGAATTTCAATATCAACCTATAAAAACTTAATTAAACAACCTATTAAAATATGCGCGGTGTTAAGAAAAACGCTATGTCCTGCCCATCTTGGCACAATTGAACAATTGCTTTTGGGGGCATTTTTGAGCTGGCGTTAGACGTCCATGTTATATATGGTCGCAGCATCAAGAGTAGGTAATCCATGGGCCTCAGGGCGGCTACCACGATCTACTAATGCGATTCAGTTTAGGACCTAAACTGAATCATAACGTGTCAGTTCCATAGAATAACTGTTAAAAATTGACACGCTCAACCTAAACTGAATCACATTTAAGACGGCATAATAGCCCATGAAGTGTCACTGACCATTATTTGATAAAAGATTGATGATGGGCAGCAGCGTCATCATAGTGGACACATTACTGCGATCGCCAATCCGCGTGCCCAGCGTGGCGATTATGGGCATTTACCTCCTAATGCGTCTCTACGCATAGTTAATAGGAGAGGCCTACAGCCAGCAGTGGACTATCATAGGCTGATGATGAATAGCCCATGAGTCATGCTAGCTAATCTCAGCTACGGAAGAGGCCCGTACAAGCACTATGCTTACTCATAGGTATAATAGTTCAATAAGTAATTCCATCAAGAGTGATTTATGGGCCTCAATTCATGGCTGAGGCGGCCTCTTTATCCGGTTCAGTTCAGACATGCTAGCCAGTCTCGGCTACGGATGAGGCCCGTACAAGCACTAAGCTTACTCACAGGTATAATTGTTCAATAAGTAATTCCATCAAGAGTGATCTATATGGGCCTCAATTCATGGCTGAGGCGGTCTCTTTATCCGGTTCAGTTCAGACATGCTAGCCAGTCTCGGCTACGGACGAGACCCGTACAAGCTTACTCACAGGTATACACGGTGTTACGTCAGCATTCCGAAAGATTTTAATGCTGGATTCCTGACCATATTTAGAGTCTTTAATGTTATATGAAATTTCCTGGATTCGGCTTGGTTTCAGAGATAATCAACCTTTTTTCGAAATAAGTTTTTCGACGTAACTCGTCATTTAACTTCTTTTGGATTACAATGCTACCAAAATGTGTACTAATATTACCACACCTTTTGCCTGACAATCAAAAAATACGAATAGACTTGACGGAATAACCTCTACCTAAAAAAAACAATTGAAATAAATAATTTAAACAAATTGTTGTTGTGATAAAAAGTACTGGAAATGTTAAAAAGTATTCAAATCGGCTTAAAAAAAAAGAAAAAAAATTTTTTTTTTGGTGGAATTGACATTAGGTCTCATAATATTTTTTGTTTATTTTGATGTCTAGAATGCATAGTTAAAATCTTTCGCAATGCTCGCGTAACACCGTGTATAGTTAAAAATAAGTAATGCCATTTTGCTATTAAGAGTAATCCGTGGGCCTAGTGTCATAGCTATCTCAATTAGTCGCAATCTCGGCAAGGAACGTGGCCTGTAGACTTAACCAATCTTAATCAAATGGCCAAAGCGGAAGACCAGCGCTGGCTCTGCTGGCAAAATGCTGAATTTTGACCATTTCGAGACAAAATTTCGTGTTTACGGTTTTGTTTCGTTCTACTGTGTCTCGAATAAACGTTTTTTCTTTCTTTCTTTCAATCGAAAACCTAGGCCACTCAAGAATCATGTCAAAGCAACGTTGTCAATCAGATTGCAAAACAATTCAAACTAGTTTTAATGGTGCATTTACATGGTTCTAGAGTGTCTAGGGTTTCAATTTTATTGGTTGAATGTACCTACCCATAGGTATATGAAGGGTCTACGGAAAAAACATGTCCAAAGCCTAAAAAAATCAGGGCAAATTCACACCTTATTCTGTTAAAAGTAAGGTGGTTTTTCCTTCCGTAATTTGAATTGACTAGACATGTTCTCTCCGTGGACCCTTCATAATAATATAGCCTTTTTAAACGACTTCAAAAAAGGAGGAGACTCCCTATTCGACTGAAGCAAGAAAGTGAACCGATTTTAATTTATTTAATCGATCGTGTATATAGTACCGAGATGGTCCCGTTGGCACCAAGACGGGGTCTGAAGGGATCTTGGAGAAATCGGTTAAAGTCGGTTATTAAGATTTTCTGTTCAAAAAAAAAATCCCGGAGACCTGATTATTTCAAATCTAGACGTGCTTGAGCTCATTCGAATCAGAATCACGAGCTGATTCAATCTAGATAATAAAAAATAATGTCCTGAAAAAAGATTCCATTACGTCACGGTTTTTGAACGATTACGTAATGGAGAATTAAATTTTGTACTACGAATACCTTCTGACATTCTTTTTTATTATCTAAATTGAATCTGCCCGTGATATTGATTCAAATAAGCACGTGTCCAAATCTGGTAGAATCAGGTTTTAGGGATTTTTTTTTAGAAAACGCCCAAATGCAGTGAAGATTAATCTGTTAAAACAAACTTTAAAACTCTGGCAACCACCTCCGTAACACCCCCAAAGGCAATTTCAACTTTTATGTTCTCGACGAATAAAGACAAATAAAGCCTTAAAAAGCAC
The DNA here is from genome assembly GCA_025490895.1 of Thaumatotibia leucotreta. Lineage (NCBI taxonomy): Eukaryota > Metazoa > Arthropoda > Insecta > Lepidoptera > Tortricidae > Thaumatotibia > Thaumatotibia leucotreta. The sequence goes on along the minus strand of JALPQI010006631.1, from coordinate 29,869 downwards.
TCAACCCACGGATGGACTCAACCCTCTCTAAGTACGTGACAGAGTGATAAAGTACCTACTGCATGTTTAATAGTGATGGGCAGCCAGCCCACGCTTAGAGTTCATCATCATCATCTCAGCCATATGACGTCCACTGCTGAACATAGGCCTCCCCTCTGGACCTCCACATGTACCGGTTAGATGCGACCTGCATACAGCGTGTCCCGGCGACCTTCATAAGGTCGTTTGTCCATCTTGTGGGTGGACGTCCTACGCTGCGTTTGCCTAGCTGTGGTCTCCACTCTAACACTTTTCGACCCCATCGACCATGTGTTCTGCGTGCAATGTGGCCTGCCCATTGTCACTTCAGCTTGCTAATTCGGAGGGCTATGTCAGTAACTTAAGTTCGTGTATGGATCTCCTCCTTTCTGATTCACGCAGAGAAACGCTTAGAGTTGGCATGTCCAATCTTGAATCTTTAACAAGCGATATCTCTCATTCATCAGCTTATTTCAGTCTACTGCTGTGCATAGATAGGCCTTACTATTATGGGTATGGACGCATTAGAAGGTAATGCCCAGAATCGCCATGCTAGGCAAGCGTTGGCGATCGCAGTGGTGTGTCCACTGTGATAATGCTGCAGTCCGTTATCAATCTGGAATAAATCCATGGCAAGAAGTAATTGTGAAAACACAAAATCAAATAATTTATTAACTAAATATTTTGATTTATACTTTTATTTTTTTCCCAGTAGTCACACTACTTAATACTATATAAATTATAAATATTGCATATCATATACCTACCAAAGAAAAAACGACCAAGATCACCAACGTCCTACGTCAACGTTCTTCTTGGTGTAGCACTCTGGCCGGTGTTCCGCAAGGCGGCGTGCTCTCCCCTCTATTATTTTCTATATTCATTAATTCCATCACCGTTAATCTTTCTTCTTGTTATCACCTCTATGCCGATGATCTTCAGATATATTCACAGGGTGGGATAAGTGAGCTCCCTTCAGTCATTGACAGCACGAATGCTGACCTGGTTCGCATTTCTGACTGGAGTCGAAGGTATGGTCTGACCGTTAATCCTTCTAAGACGCAAGTCATTATCATTGGAAGTAATAAGTTCATACCAAAAGTTGATTATGCCAATCTCCCACCTGTTCTCTTCGATGGGATCCTGGTACCTTTTTCGGACAAAGTAAAAAACCTAGGTTTAATCATCGACCGTTCGTTATCTTGGGTTCCGCAAGTGAGTGAGGTGAGCAGGAAGATGTTCGCTGCGGTGGGGTCTCTTAGACGGTTACGTAATTTTCTACCTATCGCCACTAAAACTGCGCTAGCACAAACACTACTTCTTCCAATTCTTGATTACGCTGATATATCCTACCTTGACCTTACCGAGGAGCAACTGAGTAAACTTGAGCGTATTCAAAATCTCTGCATAAGGTTCATTTTTGGGTTACGCAAATATGACCATGTTTCCAATTTCCGTTCACAACTCAAGTGGCTCCCTATCCGCTTTCGTCGTAACTTCCACATTCTTTCCCTTCTCTATAATATTCTTTTTAACCCTGCAACCCCCCGATATCTTAAGGAGCGTTTTAGCTACCTCAGTTCTCTCCGATCCTCACAAAACTTGCTTCTGACTGTACCGCCATCCTCTTCCAAATTTTATAACTCATCGTTCACCTTTCGAGCTATTCGACTATGGAACTCACTCCCTATTGAATTAAGACGTGCCGAATCGATTGCATCCTTCAAATCATTACTTAAGAAACACTATCTGTCACTTCCTTAGTTTTGAATTCTTTATTTATTTTCTCCTTTCATTCCAATTGACTTAAACTAATTATTTCTCATAGTTTCACTATGTGATGTATCTGTATTTTTATAATATGTATATGTATTTCTATGTGTATCTATATATATATATATATATATATATATTTGCATTTTGTGTTTATTTTTACATTCCTTAGCCATCAGACTATTTTTCTCAGTTTTGCACCACCTACTATCAACTTTTACTTTCTTATCTCCTCTACCCAAAGGTTGTCTGGAAGAGATCGCTCTTTAGCGATAAGACCGCCTTTTGTTTACCTCTTTCAAACATGTACTTTTATTATTTGTTTTGTATTTTTCTTTGAGGTGCAATAAAGAGTTATTGTATTGTATTGTTATTGTATTGTATTGTCCTAGGTGGGAATCGAAGCCACGTGCTCAGATTTCGCGGCTGATGCCTGCACCGCTCGGCCACTCGGTCTTAACTCTTGGACGTTGCGTTGGTGATCTTGTTCGTTTTTGTTTTGGTATATGACATCCAATATATATAATCCATGGAAAGAGTTGAGGTGGTGACAAATGTATTCTTATTACTGCCGTCGCCACGCGGCGAACAAATAACTTCAAACTTTATTCCAGACTACAAACACTTTGGAATGCAAATTGAACTTTAGGTTACTCAAATATTCCTTCAGTGCAATACAGGTCTTGTAATTTAAACATATTCCAGACCATATCTCTAAGGCATAAGATTCAAAATCGTCAACATATTTTAAGGTCCTTTATTAAACGCTCAGATACAGTCAGGAGCTAAAGTTAGTATCTAGTTTTCGCCTTATCGCAAGGGAATACGGTTCATTTAAATTACGGATCTTTTATTGTAGCGAGACTGTACTTGGGTCATCTCCCTAAGGAACAGTAAGGCAGGAAATCCGGTGATGAAATGAGGTTCATGTATTAGTCGTGTAATGTGAGGTTGAAGGTGAATGAAAGATTTAAGATAAACGTCCGTAGAGGGAGGCTTTCAATACTTGACTCCATTTGTAACTTCGACAAAGCCGGACCAGACAATAAAAGATCTAAGTCGTCGTTTCAGACGCCTCATTAATCTGTCTATATTTTTGAAGAAATGGCTGAATAGTTTGGCAGGTTTTTGGCTGTTATGTCAGAGATAAGGATAGCACCAAAATAGTCTAACGTTTTTATAAAAATGTGTCCAGATTAACGAGGCATCTCAAACGATCGAAGAAATGCCCTAGGGACTCCGTTATCTATACTAGACGACTGTAATTATTGCAAAATTAAGTTTGATTACTACCTACTTGAGAATTTCTACGGGTACAGCCAGAGTTGGGCAAAAGTAACCTGGCTACTCCTGTAAATTACATTTGTAAGGTAGATTACAAAGTACACATACAAAAGTAAACGGAAGGAGTAATCGGATTACTGGGTACAGTATGTATTGTGTTCGACATTCGAAAGTGACCCGCAGTCTTATCCGTCTACCTGTCTCCTTTTCAGTGAATTTTTCATTAATCATCAATTGATATAGCGAAAGCGTTTGATCGGGTTCTCTTCTTTCCAAAATGCCAGCGTAAGGACTGCTCGAGGAACTATCCAATAGTTTCTTATCCTATAGAAGCATCTAGGTATTAGTGGACGGAAGTTGTTGCAATATCATGGACAAAAAGACTGGTGTCCCACAAGGCTCTGTATTATGACCGACACTGTTTCAGCTGCATCTACTCGTATTATGAATGATTATGGATATTTTGTTATACGGATAACAGTACTGGTTATGCATGACACTTGGGCCGTGCCAATCACTGAATCTTTCGGTCCATTCGGTAACTCCAACCCCAACTCTCCTCGTAGGTGTCGTAAGAATCGACTAAGGGATTGAAGTGTTCCTGGCCATTCGTTATAGAAGATTGATGATGGGTAGCAGTGTCATCATAGTGGACACACTACTGTGAACGCCAATCCCTTTGGCCAGTAGCGATTACGGGTATTAGCGATTACTTAATGAGAAAAGCCTAGGTCCAACAGTGGACTGAGATAGGCTGATGATGATTTGGTAACTGGTAGGCCTTATTTCCTATTGACTTTGTAAAAAAAGTATAAAATTAACCATCAAAGATCAATTGGTCTAAATACTGTATAGATAAACACTTCAGTTCTATTATTAAGCGTAATTTTAAAATAGCACGAAAGGTCAGAGAATATCAATTACTAATCGACCTGTAAAGACGACCTTTTGTAAGGAAAATAACTAACTTAAATAGCCTGAGCTATTCTTACATCATTTGCAATTTATTTTTAGCACAAGACTAGATATCAGGAGGTCAGTGAAAGAGTAAATAAAGAATGTAACAAAAATCAATTCCGTTTTACGTAAGGTGTATGTGAAGATGTGGGTATGTATACAGGGTGTAATCGATAAGTGTTTACAGGCCATAATTCCGTAAATATGAGAGATATCAGAAAATGTTTAACTGATATCGAAAGTGCATTACCCAACGAGTAAAATTACACTTATAACTTTTTTGAAATAAAATCAGAAATATTTCATATATTAACTTCAAACCCTCCAATACATTTAGAACGTAACCGTTCATTCAAAGACTAGTTTCATACGAATATTTTTGTATTTAAGAATTAATGATAGATTAATTATTTCATAAACGGTAGTATTATTATTTTATTACAATGTATTCGTACAAATAACGAATCTCTAACAGTTTTATCTCTTACGACACCCGACATTCTTTAACCCTTTGAGCCCTAGCGTCATCATATGGTGACGGAAGTACATAAGCACTCCAAATGCCTGGGATTCGATGGGTTAAGGCTGTAAGTCGTCATACTAAATGTATGGCAGCGTTTCAAGTTAGTATTTTTAATATTACTTCATCTATTTAGAAAAAGTTATTAATGTAATTTTACTCATTTGGTAACGTACTTTCGATATCAGTTAAAAGTTTTCTGATATCTCTCATATTTACGGAATTATGGCCTGTAAACACTTATCGATTACACCCTGTATAATAAATATTATATATTATTATTAGTGGGTATATTGTCAGCCTCCATAGTCTAGTTGGTAGTGACCCTGCCTACGAAGCTGAAGGTTCCGGGTTCGAAACCCGGCGAGCGCATTATTTGTATATTTTTTATCACAATTTATCAAAATTCCTTGGTCTTGGCTGTCTATTTATTTAAGTATCTATATGTATCTATCTATTATACATATCGTCGCCTGGTACCCACATCACAAGCCTTAATTGAGCTTATCGTGACTAGGTCGTGTATGATGTCCTAAGATATTTATTATTTATTTATATTTCTTCATAAAAGACTACAGAAGAGTATATCTACGGCTTTTTATTTATAACTTTGTTCGATAACTGTGAATTCCCAGAATACTCACTTTCAGAGTATTCGGGACAATACATCAAGTCGTTTTCGTTTCGAGGAAATAAATAAAAACTTCCTGCCTTAAAAATGTTACTTTGTAAAGAACAATTTATTTGCGCTCGTGGAAGTATAATTTATAGAAAAAAAGCAATATTTTTCATAATTTTGACGAAAACGGCGCACTATTATTTGTCAAACTATTGAAAAACATGAGCCTAAAAATTAACACAATTAAGCAGCAAAATTAAGCATCTTAAAGTAAGTAAGATGAGTAAGTAAAATAATAGATTCGTCCAACCCACTGGCAGAATTACTCAGAATTCACATCACCCTATCCAAACGTAAAATTGGGTGTCAAACAGTTATTTACAGTACGATTCAAAGACATGTCAATTCTAAGCCATGTTTGGCGAGATATATTAGAATCGTTTCCAAACAGTGTCGCAAATTACATTTACAGGACCCTTCCGGCCGATTTTAGATATAATTCGAATAGCGGCCCGAAAAGGGTCTGATGGCATTTACTTTATACTAAGGGTAACTTTGTATCGTGATTTGGTTGAAAAGATTTTGTCAGGTCAAGGTTTTGACATATACAGGTTGGCAAAAAAATATGTGCCTTCCCATTATCAGTGAGGTTTTGGGGCGCAAAATTAATGAATAATCTTTTTTTTTTCTGAGCAATGTCCCATAGAGAGCTACTCAAATCTAAACTTAAAAAAGAATAACTTAATCGAAAAAGAATATGCAACACCTCTAATCTGCTGAACCCATGAGCATAATATGAAACAGTCATAACATTTAGAATGCTGTTGGAGCTCCGTCTGATTTCCTCTCTGTCTGTAGGCTTATGATGGTACCGTGTTTAATCGTTTGTCGTTGTTGCCGTCAGGTTCTAACAAGTATGTAAGTGCGAAAGTGACGCGTAGCACGATAAATAGATAAAACGGGACCATCATAAGCCACCTGAATGTTTTTTTTTTCATTTGTTGAAGTTTTTAAGCACCAGTAGTAAATTAGTAGTAGTCGAATTTTCTGAATCTTCCAAATACCTTCTAGCGGCATTATTCTCAGTCCTAAAACCTCACAAGCAACGGGAATTCACTTATTTTCTGGCCACTTTGTATACACATATAAATAAAGTCATAGACCAAGGAAAAAATACCTTGGTCAATAACATTCTAGGTGCCATTAGAACCCACGTTCTTAGCTTTCGCCGCTAATGACTAGGCCCCTCTGCCCGTCGGTCTTAGCATACACCGTTGCCTATTTACCTACATGTCTTTCCTGTGCCTGCCTCTCATTATTTATGAATTACATAAACTACTATAGTTATCCGTAAGTACTCTCTACTGTAAATAAAAAAAAATAATATGGGCATTTGCCTCCTAATGCGTCCATACGCTTAGGTAATAAGAGAGGCCTCAGTACAATAATGGACTGATTTTATAGGCTGATAATGTGTCTGTGTGAAATAAAACATAACATATCAAAGTAATGGGCAAAATATATGAAATTAAGATTTTTTTGTTAATTTTAATGAACTTGAAATAACACCCAATTAACAGGAAAATAGTGTTACTTAAAGTGTGCTAATATACAATATTGTCCCCAGGACCTGGCACCTGAAGAGGCCTATGCTGAGGCCCTGGACAACCGTATCGACGATGTGCTCGACGATGCGCACTGCTACAGTGCGCCGTGCTCCTCCAGCGGCGAGTGCTGCCGCGGCCTCATGTGTCTGGAGACAGGTCAGTCTTTGGAACAATAACATTTAAGATAGACAACGAAATCCGGTTCGGAGGAGCATGAAGAATACTTTAGAAAAAATCCGGGTCGAAGGACCACCAAGGACACATTTCAAAAGTCCGGTTCGAAGGACCATGAAGAAAACATTAGAAAAAGTCCGGTTCGAAGGACCATGGAGAACACATTCGAAAAAGTCCGGTTCGAAGGGCCATGACGAATACGTTAGAAAAATCCGTGTCGAAAGACCATGAAGAACACTTTTAAAATGTGTTTCGAAGGGCCATAAAAGCTGGGTAGTTAAAAAGTAATTCGTGTCGAAGGACCACGAAAAATACAAGATTTTTTTAAAACTTTTTAATTCCAATTCCATACACTCTATTTTGGTTATATTTCCTATCCATTTTACATAGGTATGTTTACCTACTGAAGCCTACATTTGACGTCCGTCCCCATGAAGAAAAAAAAAATCCTTCTGTCTTAATATTTAAATGTATTAAAAAAATATGTTGTAAAAGGACCAATATGCTAACGTTATTCTTGACAAGATACGTTTCATAATCGGGTCACGAAAATTAAATTCTCCCTTCCCTTACTATGAGATCTCAATGACATTGTTATCGAGTTTCACAAACTTTGTATCTTTCTAACGATAGTAAAAACCAACCCACACCGGGTGCGGCTTGTGCGCGTGAGCGTGGCGTGCGCGTTTTCACAAGCCGTTGTTGAAATCACCTTGTTATTTAATTCGGACAAGTTTGGGCTTGTTCTACTCAGGCTCACAAGCTCTTTCGATTCTAATAATAGAAAAAAAAATGTCCCAAAATGTTTTTTCCATTACAATACCGTTTTTTCATAGATGTTCAAAAGCGGTAGAGTAATGGAAGGAATGAAAACTGTATGAAAATTATGGGACATATTTTTTCTCCTAACAAAATCGAAAGAGCTCGAGATTCTGCGTCGAATTAGCCTAAACTTGACCAAATTAAATAACAAGGTGATTTCAACAACGGTTTGTGAAAACGCCCTTTAACTTTTTTTTTTATATTGGCACAACAAAGTGGCTGCACTACACCTGATCGTAAGTAAAAAGTGGAGCCCAAATCGCGGCGGCAACGAACAGGAGACCATCAGTAACCTGTTAGTTGCCACCGCCTTGCTGATTCGCTAGATGCTTCTTCACACTTCGTTTAAAGGTTCCTTATACGTATGACGAAACACATGTGCCGGTAAAGAATTTCACTTTTTAATAGTCCGGCATATGAAAAACTGCTGATTTTCTTGGTACGTGTGGGAAGCTTATGTAAATGTCATATTAGATGGAGTACCGCATGTACACGCCACAAAAACTTGTACCTGAGTAAGATATGGAGGCAATATTTCGGTTTTATATAAAATTGCGTATAAGCTGAGTCTGCCAATATGGTGGCATAAGCAAGATATGGTAAACCTTGGCTAATCTAAAGGTGATATTAATTAATTCGGTGATAGTCACTTAAAGTCTCATAGAGCAATTACTGCGACTCTTCCCGTCGTATAATTTCCAGTAGGTGGCAGCATCGTTAAACAACACGCTAACATGCAGCAAGTAGGTATACTTAGCAATGTACCGAGAAGAAGTTTCATAAGTTGAGAAACTTCTATAGAGAATGTTCTCGGAAATTAAAATTTTACAAGCAATCTAATCATGCCAAAAACTTTGAATATACATGCCTTTTCAGGTATATTTTATGCCTTGTTGACTCAATAATAATTATTTTTGTTTAATATTATGATTCTTTATTTATTTTTCTTTTTTATAAAAATGTCTATTATAATATTTTTTTTTATGTAATAAATTATTTAATGCATGTTATTTTAATAAGATGTATTATTATACTGTTTTGAAAAAAGTAAGTCCACCTGAGTTTCTTACTGGTTCTTTTCAGGAACGGTGTAGGGTTTGAATCAGTAGTAGATTTTTTTTTCTCTCTCTTGATAATGTCAGACGATTCGAAAATGCTTATTAATAAGCTTACTTGAATAAAGAATAGTTTGACTTTGACTTTGACTTTGTGAAATACGATTATGCTTCATAACACTTTTTTATAAATTCTCATGGAAATTTTCTCAATGAGAACTTACTCTTAAATTCTCATGAAAATTCTCGGAAATTTCCGAGTATATTTCCGCAATTTTGAGAATATTCTACAACTTGTACATTGCTAGGTATACTCCATATCAAATACCATGGCCCCGATGCCACATAAAGCTTTGAAGTGGCATTGGGTCATGGTATTTGAAATCGAGTATACAAACATAGTAAGGGTGCTCTCATAAAGTTAATTGAGTTGGGTTGCGCGAACGAGCTTCAAGCGAATCTACATAACGCACAGAGGCTGTAAAGATAAATTTACTACGCAGAAAACGAATTTACGCCTTGTTTATTTATTTTCGTCACGCTCTGTTAAATTGTTTTTGGTTGTCATTGGAGTTATTTACTTACAAATTGGTGTATGTATTAAACAAAATGAATACAGGAATAGTACATTACGACATAAGTGAGAACGAATTTATATTATTTTGATATATGTATTAAGAGTAGGTACAGAAACTATTGTAATAATTAAATGAATTGTATTTAAAATATGCCTATAATAAGTACCTGTAGATAATAGTCAGCAAAATAGGAAAATAGCAACTATGCGTTTTGACAAAAATTAATAAAATGCCGATTTGTTATATGGGCGGCAGAGTCATCAACATCATAGTGGACACATTACTGCGATCGCCAATCCGCTTGCCCAGCGTGGCTATTATGGGCATTTACCTCCTAATGCTGCTATACCTACGCATAGTTAATAGGAGAGGCCTACGTCCAGCAGTGGACACAGGCTGATGATGATGATGTTTTATGGAGACGAGTTGTTTTGACATAAGCACATAAAGTGCTTATTACCGCCCTAGTGCGGTGTGCGACGTAATGATTTCAGCACTTTCCTACTTATTTTGTATGTTATGCAATCTACTGAAATCCAAATTCTCGAGCAAATAACTTTGCTTATGAAATCTTCACACATTGCCTTAGATTCAGCGCGGAAATTGAAGGCATCTGGCTGCATATACGCCTATACATTTCACATGCCTCACTTTTTGAGCAAAAGGTACACGGAAACTGAATAACATATTTATATTCCAATATAGCTTATAGTAATCCCGAATAACATTTCAGAACGGGTAGGTATTCGCCCGCTTTATATTCAATTTATTTAAATGTAGGTCGTGTCCTTGATGATAGAGGTTCGGAAAGTGATGCCTACTTTATGTTTGTTGTGTTTATTTATACATAATGTTATACAGGGCGTCCCATGACTATGGGACATGGAGGGAAAGTACCTTAAATAGGCATTTCTCCGAGTGTTTCAACCGCCGTGATCCTAGGATCGGTTACCTAAATATGGCATGATATAGTAAATGAGGTAGTGCGTGTCGGGTTAAATTCCTTTTATGACAAACTGCTTAAAATAATACATGTTAAAGAGGAGACAATAGAATTTATCAACTGACAGGGTAAAATACAGAATATTTCTAATATAAATAACATCAGAATTTGTAACATTATATTGTTTTAAATTGTTTAAGCAACTTTAAATCTAGGACAGTTAATCTGCCGGTCCCTGTACTTACCAACATAAAGTTTCCTGTAATTTTTTAAAGTTCGATCCTGAAATCAAGCACAACAATTATTATACCTACAATTAATTCTCTAGTCGCCGTGACTTTAAACGGCAAATAAAGTCCATAATTATGACGTATATTATAGTTAGAAAGTTGGAATATAAATTTCTAGAAAATGCCATTGTGGGTATAATTATCGTTTTCGCACTAAAACGAGGCGGTGGGGTAATTTGACGCTGGTAAAACCGTTGATATTAGTAAAACGTGTATTTTTGCTAATTTAGCAGAAAGTAAGTAAAAATCTATAAATAATAATAAACCATTCGTTAGTAGAAAACAAAAATGTAAACAAACCTAAGAATTAAAAAAAAAACATATTTTCTAATTGTTACTCAGTACGAATGATCTTTTTAACGGAATTTGTTGCTATTATGGAGAATAGTCTCACTAACCATGAGGTTTTCTCATTTTTTGACATCTATTAATGATAATGGAGAAAAAAACCTTCAGAAAATGAGGTTTTTGCAAAAGTTGCAAATGTAAATCCCGTTAACCATCTCTACGTAAGTTATCTATGAATGTATTTTTATAGGTACAAGTAGGATTTTATGCGAAATATGCAAATCGCACCACACCTGCATATGTTTCCATTTTAATGAGTTCATAGAGACCAATAGGTAATGTATAATCTTTACATAAATCGGAAATATAATATTTTTGCAATAAAACTTGACAATTAAAAAAGAGCGTAATTCAAATTTGATATGATATGAATACAACATATTTAATTTTAAATTAGCTTGTTTTTTGACAAGTTACTTTGCTAGACTATACATATAGATAGATCAGTTTTTTTTCGTTGCTTTAGTTTTTTTTTCCTGGGCCGCTCTTAAAACACAGATTAATAGCAAATATACATAATTTTAAATTTATGACAGTTACATGACCATTTTCATGATGGGGGCACGCACTACTGAGACCCTACCTCTTCTTCTCGTCTTACCTACATTGAGGTTGTATGTCTATAATTTATACTCGTCTCTCGATTTACTGTTTACGTATATATTTATTTTATGTGCCTTACTGTGTAGAAAAATAAATTCATAGTAAACATTATTTGAAAGGAAACATATTTTGCGCACTTTGACCTTTTATTCAACATGCAATATTTATTTTTAAAATATCTGTATTTTCGACTCCGATACTCTTATGGCCTGTTACAAAATCCCCTTATACAGTGTGTGTCTATGATAGGTACTGGCTTTTATCGAAACCGAGGAATGCGATGCAGATTTCTAGCCAAACCGTGAACATTATTCGATTCAAAATGCTAATTTTAAAAGTAGGTAGGTAATCAACTTTCAAAGAAAAAGTAATTGAGAAGCAATGTACTTCAAAATGAATCGTTAATTTGCACTTGACAATGACAGATCGCAGCCACTCACTACGTTTGACAACTAAGCAGTACACGCGTTACATTGATTGTCCGGAGGAAATCAAATTAATTGTCCGGTCAATTTAATTATTTGTTAAGTGTTAATACTTGAAAACGATTGCTAGTAATGCGTATTATTACCCATTTTCGTAAAAGCCCGGGCCATGGAAACATACTGTATAAATATTCATCACATAAAAGTTATCGCTACTTATCCTTTTCCCCAGGCATGTAAATGAAAAGGGCAGCTAACATTTATCTGACAGATAAATGTTTAACTAGGTACCTTAAGTTAATCAAATTATTAATGAATTACAATATTGAAGTAAAAGTTAAACAAAGAAAAAAGACCCAAGATCACCAACGTGAGGTGGGCTAAATTAAAAATATAATACTACTATTAGTACTTACTTACAACGAATTACCTACAAAATTTGACATTAAAATCCTCTCTTGTTATTTGCCTTAATTTCGCCTTTGGTTCGTTTTCTAAAATAATCGTGTATTAATGCTCATAGTGTAGCAATGACGTACATATTTATAACTATGGAAGTACAGTTTTATAAAATATTTCATGAGGAAGTTTCCTTTTAATATTATTAGTAGGTTGACGTGCCTTTATTACCAGCACAAATTTTCTAAACCTTTAATATTTTTGTTTAATTTGTTATATATATTTACATTTTAAGATACTTTATAGGTACTTGCTATAGTTTTAATCAAGACTACTGTGTTAACCGACCATAATAATGTTTTCTGCCCTCCGGTCGGTAAACAGCACTTTGCCGGCCGCTGGGCTAAACTAAGTTGCCGCCTGCAGACTCCATTGAGCAGAAAAATAGTATACACACCTCGGCCGTTTAAATGGGAAAGCGTTGGATCACGTGTTTGTCTACAATTACACGTCACCCGAGACATTTCCCACTTAAATGGCCTTGGCATGTAATCTACTATTTTAGTATAGATGGTGCCTTTTTTACGCGCTAGTGCGAGAACTGGCTCATTTTACATCAGGTCCAAAACTTCGGAAGGCCATCTGTACTAAAAAACGTCGTACGCGACACGTGCAAATAGGAAATTCGTAACTCGTGTCGATTTAAAACATCGCTACTCGTTTCAAGTTTCATGTTTCTCGCACTTGTGCCGTAATGTACTATTATGTAACACATTTGAGTGACCCCTGCGATAGAGGCTTGCCTAATTCGGGAACCACTAAATCCAGACTGGCGTCACTTATTAAGATAAGTCTTACATATTTTAATTTTAACATACATACTAACCCATACCTACTAACCCAGATTACAGAAATTATATAAGTGGCTTATCTTAAATAAAGTAGTACATTACGACACAAGTGCGAAAAACAGGAAATCCGTAACGAGTGGCGATGTTTTAAATCGACACGAGTTACGAATTCCCTTTTTGAACTTCAATGATACCCCACACTATAGGATTACATCAAATAAAAAAATCATCCCCACTTCATCAGTTGGGGAGGTAACCGAAAAAAAAATTTCTAGTTTTCATTGTACCACTTTGTCATTAATACGAGTATATGTATACCTGTACCAAATTGCAGATTTCTAGTATTAAGGGCCACTGAGCTATGCCGCGGACAGACAGACAGACGGACATGGCGAAACTATAAGGGTTCCGTTTTTGCCATTTTGGCTACGGAACCCTAAAAACTGTTGCATGTATGTCTGTCAAACTCAAATTATCTTAACACGAAAAACGTCCACCATTTCCTGTTACTGTTTACGAAAAACAATAATGTAATGAAACACTCCTTTAATTTTACGCCACTCTATTTGATTGCGACAAAAACAAACAAAATAATAATTTAAGTAGACGGACACAGTTGACTGACCTTACATGTACCTTATTCCCGTTGTGATAAGTGTTATAATCAGTTAGCTTTATTTTTACCACAGGCTTATGATGGTATAGGTAATTTCACCAGTTGAGGTGAATCACGCACACATCCAAATTAAGTACTACTTGCAAAAAATGTAGTGAATGAATGAATGACTTGCGTCAAAATATTGAAGCAAATCCCTTGAACTTTTTGGTCAATCTTACAGTTGCAATTGGGTTGGCTATCAGTACGAAAAAAGAACACTAATTTCAAATTCCCCGTGTGTTTACACGACATGTTGAGGTGTGCTGTGCGTGACCTCAACTCTCGTGGAACTATCTATACCGCGTTCGTACGCGGTAAACGTTTTGTAGAATTGTACGCTTGTAAAGTTTTGTGGTATAAGCCACTGATGGCGACTGTACAAGACTTCACAGATTTCCCCAATTAACTAATGGGTTTGCTAATGGCTGGGAAATATAATCTTAATCACCATTAAAATGGAATACACAGATTATTTCATTATAAGGTTATATTGAAGATAACTTTTGGAAATTGAGTCCCCAGCAAGTAATGACAACATTTCATTGCAAGTTTGAGAAAACATACCTACCGGAATAGTACCTACAACGTAATAATTAATAATACATTACATCAGAGGCCGGGAAAATGAGGATTTCCGGCCAGGTTGGTATATATATACGGCTGAGAGAGCGTGCGTGCGAGGCCGGATAGGAAACGAGGCCGGGAATCCGTTTACACGCCGAGGCAGGTATAGTGCTTTTCTCAAACATACAAAGAAATACAAAAAAAAATAATGACAATGTCGTCGAAATAAAAAAAAGTTGCGTTTCAGGCCTAGGCCTGAAAAGTGTTATGAAATTCCATTTCCATCCCAGTGAGTTACAGCGATACTAACGAGTCTATTTTAAGAAACGTAAAGACAATTATTTCATTGCATGTTTGAGAAAATAAATACATCAAAAACAACGATTTTAAAGAGATTTTATTGGTCAATCATAATCGATAGAAATTGTAGTACTTCGTATTCGAAAGCGGGACGCAAAATACTTTTTTACCAAACGCCATTGGTCTCTTTTCTTTAGGGCATCCTGGTACATCTACTTCTCGTATCAGACCTCTTTTCATTCTCAAGGTTTTGTCTCCATGAACATTTTTGTCACTACGTGCTTTTTTGTCACTATCGGCGTCGCTGTCGAAATTGAGTTTTGCTTCGTTATTATCATCTACATATTCGGGAATATCAACATCAAGTTTCATTGCTTTAGCGGCGTGAAGGTCGGCGTTTTCGTTCTTTAGTTCAACGGGCACGGCGTGAAAGTCTTTTGTTAAGTCTTTTGGGAGTTCTTGGTTCTTTTTATTAACATGATTGCTTGAATTATCCTTTTGAGTTATGACCATAGCCATATTCGAAGTAATGACTGATAATATTGCCAGTGCTGTTATTTTCCTCATGTTTATATCTGAAAAAAATACATGTGTTATTTCCTTAAGTGTTATGTACTTATGGACGATTGATACGCTTCAATTGTAAGCTTATTTATATTTTAACATTTACGTCTATTACGTTCACGTTTATTTATATTTTTAGCCATATGGTGATGGCTGTTGTAAGGATACATTTGTTACATAGACATGATGACTGGCAAGTCAAATCAGCATCTTTTTTCGAACTGTCAAAACGATCACCACTATGGAATTGTATATGAAATACTCAAAAGTGATGTCACGTTTGAGTACTGCCAAATTTAATGATCTATTCTTTAAAGTTTTTTTCAATTTATTAAATATAAGTTCTGAACTAAAATTACTGCAATCTACATATTCTACATCTTAGTAATAATTTCTTCGTGTATTATCTCGTGCATAATGTTAAATAATTTATTATAACTACAGTCATCATCGCTATTCTTCGCGTGGGTGTCGTAAGAGCTGACTAAGGGATTGAAGTGTCACTGACCATTCTTTGATAGAAGATTAATGATGAGCAGCGTCATCGTAGTGGACACATCACTGCGATCTCCAATCCGCTTGCCCAGCGTGGCGATTATGGGCATTTACCTCCTAATGCGTTTATACGCATAGTTAATAGGAAGGGCCTACGTCTGTGGACTATCATAGGCTGATGATGATGATAATATCGACGCAATTTGAATTTTGAATATGCTATTAAGCATATCAGGGCTTGCTTCAATGTAAGAAATCTACATATCCAATAATATTTTAATCTAAATGAGGAGAAAGGAATCTCGTCTGAATCGAATCCTGTGATTTACAAATGTAAGCGTAGTGAAACATCCATTATGAAGACATTGGTTATTGTGAGTGTAGGCCAGTAACAACCCTAGCCTAGAAGTAAATAATCAAGACCAAATGTGGGTATATTGATTTAAACTTACACGATTATCATTCATATTCAGGGATCGGACAAATGTGCGTCATTGTTCGCAATAATATGGACATGACTACAAAATTGCTTAAATGAATAATCAAACGAATAATTTCTTGAAATTTGATTTCGAAGCTTTAAGGTGACTATTGAAAAAGGTTTTAGTTGTTACCGGTGTCAAATATGTAATTATCTGAAAATGATTAAATGATTAATTATTCAATAAACTTAGGAGTCATGTCCATATTATTGCGAACAATGACGCACATTTTTCCGATCTCTGTTCATATTTTAAAGACAAACGGGTCTTAATCGCATAAAATTACGTTTAATTATATCCTGACGATTCGGGCATGAGATTACATCCGTGGTCGCACGCAGACTGGCGTGAGAATGACCTTCGAGTACGGAATGCGGGTAGTTTGCAAAACTCGCGCAGCTAGAAGCGGGTTACCTACATTATATACATTATCTCGTCAGCCTGTCTGCAACCACGGGTGTATTATCATACCCGAAATGTCACAATAATAAGAACCGTTTATATGTATAATGTGACGTGGCTTAATAAATTTTATACAATTTGAATGAATCAAAAATATGAAAGTACAAGTACGAATAAAATTAAGTTCATAACGAGTGGCGATCAATAAAATCACGGTCGAAGGGAGTGTATTAAATATTAAATCAACACGATTTACGAATTTTCTTTTCCCACGTGTATCGTACGACGATTTTCAGTTCAGATGGCCCTACGAAGTTTCGACCTGACCAAAAAATTAACCACTTCTAGCACTAGTGCGTAAAAAACACCATTTGTACTGAAATAGTACATTTCGATACAAGACCAAATAATTTTTTTTCGACGAGGTGGAAAGTTGGAGCCCGAGTGAACCGAGGGCGACAATCACCCGGGTTAAAAAGAAGTTTTTACACGTGTATCGAACGACTTTTGTTCATAACAAGTGCCTTAAAATAGTACATTACGACAAAATCACGTTGGTACGCAACCACAAATTGAACAGCATGGACTCTCAAAGTGACCCCCCTCCCGACGATTCTGTGCAATGTCCCCATTGCCCTAGAATACTTAAGAAAAGGGGATTACTACGACATATCCGATCCGCCCACTTCGTCGATCCACCATCTTCTTCAACAACAGTCCAGGACATACAAAAATCGATACTAGAAAATGCATTTGGGGCTCCATATCTTAACGGAAAAGGATTAAGGACAGACATATGGCACAAACGCTGGAACAAAGTGTGTAGCCTGCACGGCAAACATTATGACCTCCCCTTAAATATTGTAAGTAGAAGATTCGTTCATAAACTTGCCGATGAAATACAGTTACTTACAAAATCAGACTATCCCTCAGAACGCCTCCTCATCTTTGTTGCTGTCATGTTACAACGAGACAGAAATATCAAAAAAGCAAAAGATATCACCAGGCTGATAGAACGACGCCAACGATTATGGGATGACGAAGAATTTGATATACTTATAACCGAAGCCACCAAAGCCGACTATTCACTTCGGAATTTCCATAATCGGAAAAACGTCAATAAAGATGACGACGCTACGAAGAATTTCACGCGTCTTGTTCTTAGGGGCAAAACTCGCGAAGCCCTCAACTGGCTTCTGACGAAAGATAACAACAAAATTCTCAAACCTGAAGACGAAATTGACGAATCCGGTAAAACTGTCATGGACGCCTTGCTTGAAAAACATCCCCACGCAGTCAACCCCGACCCCAACCTTTTTACAACTCCAAATGGCCCCTCGGATTTGCCCCCACTCTTGGAAGTAGACATTACATGCGAACATGTAGAGTTAGTCGCCAGAAAATTACATGGTGGAGGCGGCCCGACCGGCAGCGCAGCCGAAAATTGGAAAGACTACCTATTACGATTCGGTGAGGCAAGCCAGCATTTGAGGACTTCGATAGCTCAATTAACTATGAAACTAAACAATAGTTTTGTGCCATGGAACCAAATACAAGCTCTAATGGCAAGCCGACTTGTGGCCCTAGACAAATCCCCTGGGGTTAGACCAATTGGCATTGGCGAATGCCTACGCAGGATCCTCTCAAAATGTATGATCTTGGCCTCGGGCTCTGAAGTTACTGAAGCTTGTGCACAATCGCAACTTTGTAGTGGATTAAGTTGTGGTATTGAAGGAGCCATACATGCTATGAATAACCTTTTTGAAAAAGAATGTCTGCCCGGCTCTCAATGGGGTATGCTGCTTGTTGATGCTAACAACGCCTTTAATTCCGTAAACCGACAACTCGCTCTTTGGCAAGCTAGAATACACTGGCCCCACTGCGCCCGTTTCTTATACAATACTTACAATGGACATGCAGAACTTATAATCCGCGACTCAAATATGAAACTGTTCAGCGAAGAAGGAGTAACTCAAGGTGACCCACTTGCCATGCCCTTGTATGCCCTCGCAACACTCCCCATAATAAACCAACTTAAATCACAACCATCAATTGTCCAGTGTTGGTTTTGTCCTCTGCTCAAGGAACCTTTAAAAATTTAAGACAATGGTGGGATAAAATTTGCCAATTAGGCCCCGCATACGGCTACTTCCCTCAAGACAGAAAGTCTTACCTAATCGTAAATGAGAATGACAAACAATCCGCGCAGCAGATATTCAAAGGAGTTAACATTACCATAACAACCGGCACACGCTTCCTCGGTAGCTACATTGGCGAAGGTAAAGAAAACTTTCTCAACACTAAAATCGAAAACTGAAATTCTATAATAGAAAAGCTCTCTGAGATTTGCAAAGACTCGCCACAAGCTGCCTATACCGTTCTCACTAAAGCCGCCCAATTCAAATGGACTTTTCTACTAAGAGTATTAGAAAATGCAAATCTATCCTTTGATTGTTTAACAAATATTTTACACACCAGCTTTCTACCAAACCTACTAGGTGGTGAGATAACTTCACTAGAAGCGGACTTATTTTCTTTACCTGTACACAAAGGCGGTCTAGCCATCCCCGCACTTTCTAAAATGACAAACTTAAATTATGAAACCTCCAAAAATGGCTGTTCAATCCTCTCATCCGCCTTAATTGAAATTAATGAACTGGACCTCACTCAACATCACATGTCCCTCGCACATTCAAGAAAGGAATACCGGAAAATTAAAAATTCTCAAGATGATGTAACTTTGGACTCTATTTTAAACAAACTTTCTCCTAACAAAAAACGAGCAGTCGAACGTTCAATTTTCACGAAAACTAAAACTAATTCGTCTACTTGGCTCTCGGTTATCCCTACAAGAAAAGACCACTTTGACCTATCCCCAATGGAATTCAGAGATGCATTGGCACTAAGATACCACAGAACACCTATCTCCAAATCTCCATGCCTAAATCATGTGACGGCTGCGGCAATGATGTTTTTGACGTGGACCACGCTCTCTGCTGTAAAACTGGCGGATTAATTACACGCCGTCACAACGAAATCCGGGACCTATTTTGTGAGCTATGTCAGCACGCCTGGGGGAATGTAGTCAAAGAACCCCTCATCACGGAAGGTGACTGCGGACTTCGGGGAGACCTTTGCTGCCGTGGCGTTTGGGATGCACAGAGGGAGGCGTTATTTGATATCCGTGTCGTAGACACTGACGCTCCCTCTTACATCTCACGTCCGGTAGCAGCCGTACTTAAATCCGCCGAAGAGGAAAAGAAACGAAAATATTTGAACTCTTGTGAAAAACGGCATGCGACATTTACTCCCCTTGTAACATCCGTGGATGGGATATTCGCACCTCAGATGTCCGCTTTCGTGAAACATCTCGGCGAAGCAATCGCTGATCGTTGGGACAGATCCCTCAGCGTAGTAATGGGCTGGCTTAGATCGAAAATTATAATTTCCATACTCCGTGCTACAAGCATGTGTATTCGGGGTACGCGCCACAAATTTAACTCCTTCAAAAACTTCTTTGGCCTAAAAGATGGCGCAGCCCTACCCAATCTTTCCTCTACCTGACTAGAGTACCTAATATCTCCATCAGTGCTTGCGTGATAACAATTAATTTATCCTTTGTTACTATATTTTTGTTAATAAATGATTTTCTGTTAACCTACAAGTACATTACGACACAAGTGCGAAAAACATGAAATTCGAAACGAGTGGTGACGTTTCAAAACACGACCGAAGGGAGTGTTTTAAATCGACACGAGTTACGAATTGCCTTTTTGCACGTGTCTCGTACGACGTTTTTTAGTACAGATGGCCCGCCGAAGTTTTGGAACTAACGTAAAATGACCCACTTCTCGCACTAGAGCCTAAAAAAGGCATCATCTGTATTAAAAAAAAATATTACCGGATTGGGTAAGTATCCTGTTTTGATAATATTTTAAATTGTGTCTACCCTAACAAGCACGATTATTCGAGACCTAAATAACAGTACAACATTATACAGCAAATTAATTTGCTTGGCAATTAAAACAATATTTACCTCACTTTGAACTCCAGGAAATACACTGCTATGAGGTCAAACGTAAACTAATGATAAACATAAATTACGAACGCTTATATTGTAACAACAATGACGTTATAATAATATAGTATAGGTATTTAATGCCTATAACTTCCTCTAATGGAATTTTATTAAACATATTACGGGATCGTTCAAATGATTCAGTCAACTTAGCGGGCTGC
Organism: Thaumatotibia leucotreta; assembly: GCA_025490895.1. Classification (NCBI taxonomy): domain Eukaryota; kingdom Metazoa; phylum Arthropoda; class Insecta; order Lepidoptera; family Tortricidae; genus Thaumatotibia; species Thaumatotibia leucotreta. Next base: position 8,899 of record JALPQI010006631.1, on the reverse strand, counting down.
TATATGCTATTCTCTTATTCACACATTCGACGCTGCGTTCGTCAACGAGCTCGACGTCGAGACAGCCTTGCCTAAAATCCTAGCTGTTTTATTTGACATTAGGAATCGAGGCTGTGAGCGAGGTTGTGGGCGAGTTCGTCGCTGTTTTTCGTTAGAGAATACGAAGTTCATACATTAAACGTCAAACTCTCGACGCAGTGTAGTTCCAGCTCACGCCGCATTCGTCGCCGAGCACTAGTGTCGTTTAAAATACATTAGTGAATACCATTTTTAGACTCGACGCTGCCGCAGCGCTGATACAGCGCTGACAGCAAGGCGGTTTCCTTAGTGAATAACACTGCTGGACTCTAATTTACAACCGACTACGAGAAGATTCTCAAATTAACTGTTTTTTTTATGTATGACAGCCGATATATTCGAGTATCATGAACCAAATATCAAAAACATTTTTTACAAGCAATTGCTCACAAAGTGCTCTTTTTAAGGGTAAACTTATACTCAGAAAGCGATTTTTTTCTACACGTGCTCGAGAATGGATTTTAATAGTACTTTTCTATACGTCCAGGTTGGTACTGCCAAGATAGTCTGGTTTTCCTCGCATAATGCATTGTAAAATGTTATATGACACACATGTTGAAATTTAGGATTTTTTTCTAACACGTGTCGCTTTTAAAATACTCGCTTCGCTCGTATTTTATAGTTACCGACACTCGACCTGGAAAAATCCTACTTTCCATACTTGTATCATAATAAATAACTATTTCATCACACTTGCTGTCTAAGCGCGCGATTGCTTGTATGCGTAGCGGGAGTAATAGAACAGTGAAATTCCCTGGGGAGTAATAGAAATGTCAGTACGTCATAGAATAATATTTTGTCTTAAAACTTATTTTATTGTCCGTAAGTGTGATGAAATAATACATTACGACACAAGTGCGAAAAACATGAAATTCGAAACGAGTGGCGATGTTCTAAAACACTCCCTGTTTTAAATCGACACGAGTTACGAATTTCGTTTTTGCACGTGTCTCATACGACGTTTTTAGTGCAGATGGCCCTCCGAAGTTTTGGACCTGACGTAAAATGACACACTTCTCGCACTAGAGCCTAAAAAAGGCACCATCTGTACTAAAAAACATTGTATGCGTTACGGTCGGTAAGCGGAATACTAACTCGAGTCATTAAAAGCCCTCCGCCTACGGCTTCGGGCTTCTAACACTCTCGTTAGTGATTCCGTACTTATCTCCCTTGATGCACTATGTACTATTAATCGTGTGAAATCGGGCGTCACACCTTATTTACCAACTTAACCAAGATTTTGCCTTATAATATTTTCATAAGGATTACTACTAATAAGACAGCAAATCTAATATAAGAAGATTAGTCAGGATTTACTCACAAGGTTGGGAATAGGCCCAACATTATTCGCAGATATAAGATAAAGGTGGATTTACACCAAACGAGCGAATGCTAATTCTATCCCCCACTCTACGAAATTCGTTCGTTACACAAAACGTGATTCGTCGAAATTCGTTGATTCTGTGAAAATCCAATTGTAATTTTATTCCTATAAAAAGTTTATGCAATACATTTTGTATGTATGTTTGGCAAACAAACACACGGCCTGTCTGAACGTAAGCGGTAACCGTAGCCTGTAGACGCTGGCACTAGGAGAAGAAGTATTTCTTACAAAAGCTTAAGAATCTATGATATACATGATAGTTTCGCCGTTTAATTACATTTTAGCTTCTAAATCAATTTAGGATCATAAATTACTTGAACATGACCGAAACTTGCCCTTTGCCCTTTAAATTTTAGAAAGGGTTAAACCCTCTATAATTGGCGGTTAATATATTAATTGGGTTCGACGTTACTTAGTTACATTAAAGTGGAAGTACCAGTACGCAACATATTGCTCATATATGTATAATAACTTGTCTTACTATTGTCATGTAAATAAAATAATTAAAAATTAAAAAACACGACTGCCGTTTCAAGCTAACTGATATGTAAGTAACAAATAATTCCTTCTTCGGGATAGTCAAGTCAAAGTCAAAATATTCTTTATTAAATTAGGCCCAGCAACGAGCGCTTTTGAATCGTTAAACTAAATAGCGAATGAAAGAAAAAAAAACTACTTCCGGTTCTAACCCTACACCAACTGCCTGAGAAGAATCCGGTAAGAAACTCAGCGGGGTTAATTCTTGTGAGCGTGTCTACATAATAGGCGTTTGTCATGTGTTTTGGGAGGGGAATTTTTAAAGTTTTGTTAAATAGTATTTATTTATTTTATAGGTAGGATGACAATATGAAAATTTCTCAAAATTGCAAATTTTCTCAATCTACTCCATTGTACGAGTACGTGTCAGGTGCTTTTGCTGGCAGTCCCAATAGATTGTACCTCAGTACAAGTTTAAATGTCAGATATTGGGACATTGAAAATATTAATACTCAGTCCTAATAAATGTCAGCCAGTCTTAAAATTATGCAAATAATTGAGATATAAGCTTATTATTTCAAAGTTGGGATATGAAGCGTTGCCTTCATACATTTATCATCGTCTAAATGCCCCAATAGTTGATTTTATCTTATTGATGGCAATTCAAGCTATAATGACAAGTATTAGTACAGCGTCGAGTAGGTACTAGTACTTCCACCTTACATAAACGTGTTTGCTAGTGTGAGATTTTAATTAATAAAACTAGTCTCTTTCCGTCTTATAGAAATATTGATATGATATAAAAAGACAAACGATAGTTATCGGCTTGCTAAGTTACGAGGCGTTTATGAATAAGGGGGTAAGTATTTACTTCGACCGATAGCCCTATATCGGTTACCCTAGTTGAAAGCGAGGCGATCGTTCGTCGCGAGCCCGTCACCAATCCGCTGCGAGTGTGTCGCCATTTTCCCAAGATATTTATTCAATAAATCGTCTATTTATATAGCATGTCTATCATTACGCGTGTTCGAAACTTTGAAGGATCGTCTCTAATGACAAATGTGTGTAAGTTTGTTTTAAGCTCCTCGAAAGGGACTTAGGATCTAATTTATCATGTATGTTGTAATTTAGAGTTAGACAAGCGAGTAAATTAGATTAGATAACGTTCATGGGCAATTCTCAGAAAGTTTGCACATTTAAATCACGAATTTTATTTTTAAAAAGGTGGGGTGGTAGAGTCTATAATGCTGAGCAAGATCCATCACATTTCCTGAAATGTCCCAGGAATAATGTATGGGATTTTCCTTTTTTGTTCCCAGATTCCTATACATGTTTGTTTACAAAAAGGAACGTTTCATACAAACATTTTGATATACTACGGTCGGTAACAGGAATAGGATTACTGGATGCTTAGCCAAGTTGCCAATCGCTAACGCTTAGTAGCGTATCGCAGTTTTCCCTCACTGTCACTCTTTCATATTAGTGCGACAAAGACAGTTAGCTGCCTTTCGTTTACGATTGATGATTAAGCGCTAGCGATTGGCAACTTGTCTAAGCACCCAGCTACCTTAACCACTTCTGGACTGTCTCGTAAACACTCAACAATCTTGAAACTAAACAGCCAAGCGTAACTTTATTAATTTTCATACAAAGTGTTTGTTAACTAGTTTCGAACAATTTGGGACTTTGGTTCAAGTTGGTTATTTGCTAGAACTTGTTTGGAAAGTAAAGACACGTGATATGTATGGCTGTGTCTTGATGTAAAACTACAGTTCCATATTTTAAGTATTATTTATTTTTATACATGCATCTTACCTCCCTTGATGCACAATGTACTATTGTCTATCATAAATAAACATTCCATTTCTAAAATAACGTATAAGAATGCTTTCCCCTACCACAAATGCGAACCCAAACTCTAGGTAATTTATCTACTTTAGACGCTTACAAAGTTTGACGTTTATCTACACCATATCGGCAAGGTTTTCCTTTTTCTGCCAAGGCCGGAAAAGTATTCAAACAGGTATTTTTCTCATCGATTTTCTACCCACGTAGCGGCTCTGTTGTACCGTGGGCGGAATTGTTGAGGACATCTATTTTGCCAACACAAAAACGGGGTCAAATGACGGTTTTAGACTTCAAAAAAAGGAGGTTCTCAATTTGACAGTTTTTTTGTTGTATGTATGTTACCCGATATCTCCGCCAATAGAAGAATAGAATATAATAGAATTCGTTTATTTGGTGTAAAAGGTAAACTTAAATTAAAATACATCTTAAACTAAAAACTTCAGCACCAAAATGGATGCCACTCATATGCCGCTAGCTAAATGTTTAGTCATGGCGCTGGTTTTCAGGGCAACCAGAATATATGATAGGTACATTAACATTTGAACCAAAAGTAACATAATAAGGCAGGAGAGGACATCAAAATTACGGAGAATACATTGACAAATTAAAGAGAGCAAAAGATCAGTACTAGCATAGTACCTAGTGAAGGCTCATGGATTAGACTACATTTGGAATTGAAGAAAAAGAAGAAGAAGGATAGTGTTTATTCAGGAACCCAGTACAGAATGATTGTAGTGTGACTGTGGCAGATCTATTTTGTACATACCTGACGAAGCCTGCAAAATAGTTTTGGAAGGATTAATATAATTTATTTTATAACTTAATAAACATAATTAATAAGTGACTTTTTTTGTCCACAGACGACGGCGGACGCTGCCTACCCGCGTTCGCCGGCCGTAAGCTCGGCGAGATATGTAACCGCGAGAATCAGTGCGAGGCCGGACTAGTTTGCGAGGAAGTCGTCCCAGGTTCGTATCTTATATTATTCCTTTTGAGTCACGGGCTTACAAATCCCGGTTTTTTGATAGGCTTGCGCGGGCATATAGATCCAACACGTAGAAGCCCCTTGGAGAAATTTGCTGTGTTGTACACCTGCTCCAACCCATTCACGGGCACATCCCATGAAACATTTGTTTCATATACCTTTTTATTTACTTTTTATTGACATTTGGAGATTCTTTACACCTCCAAATCATTATTATTATTATTTATTAACTGACATTGGGGACACTTTACATCTCCAAAATTATGTATTATTGACATTAGAGAATAAACATCTCTAGTTTAATTTAATATTAGAGTTTATTTTACTGTGATGTCATATTTAAATAGGTATTGGCTGTTGTCTTTTAAATAATAAGAATAGTTGCTTTGTGATTGTCACTAAATTGTCACTAAATTGTTAATTTTCTATTTTATTATTATTGTTAAAATCATGACGATTAGAGACCTTTTACATCTCTAAATCTTAATATCTCTTTATTCTGACAACTAGAGGACCTTTACATCTCTAGTAGTATTAGATATAGATACTTAATAATGTTGCGAACTTGTACAATAATAATTATTTTTGTTTAATATTATGGTCCTTTATTTATTTCTGTCTTTATAAAAATGTCTATAATAATCTTTTTTTTTTTATGTAATACATTCTTTAATGCATGTTATTTTAATAAGATGTATTATTATACTGTTTTGAAAAAATAAGTCGACCTGAGTTTCTTACTGGTTCTTCTCAGGAACGACGTAGGGTTTGAACCAGTAGTAGATTTTTTTCTCTCATGTCAGACGATTCGAAAGTGCTTATTAATAAGCTTACTTGAATAAAGAATAGTTTGACTTTGACTTTGACTTTGACATCAATACAGATCCGTAAACCGGTCCCAGCAGGCGTCATGGAGACTATTGAGAAGGAATGGAAAAGACTAATGGGCTATGGTGATGGAGGATGGATGGATCAGAGATGGAACTATAGAAAAGAGGTCCGGACATCTGCCATAACAATGATTTCTCTTTGCCATCGAGGCAGGTGGTGACTCGCCGCCGACTAGATGGGCCCCTCTTCTTCCATTCTTCTCGGTCCTGTGCAACCTCTGGCCAATCTCTTAAAAAGAAGTCTTAATTTATCCCGCCATCGCTGACGGGGTCTGCCTGGTCTCCGATTAGAGTTGTGGGGCACCACTGGGTTATTTTGGCCCACAAATCATCCGGCATGCGGCAGACATGACCCGACGATGACTAGTCCCATTTTAACTTAGCCGTTTTCCGAGCTATATCAATCATTTGTGTCTTGGAACGCAGCGTGGTGTTCCGGATACGATCCCTTGATGCAGCGTTCCATAGCTCGTATCTTATAACTGTTCAGATACTTGCTTGTAGTAGTCGGTCGCTAGTTTTGCGAGATATGTAACCGAGAGAATCAGTGCGAGGCCGGACTAGTTTACGAGGAGGTCGTCCCAGGTTTGTATCTTATTACATAACTGTTCAAATACTTGCCTGTAGTTGTCGATCGCAAGTATTATGAGATATGTACTCGTGAGGACCAATGCGAGGCCGGACTAGTTTGCGAGGAGGTCGTCCCAGGTTCGTATCTAATTACATAACTGTTCAGATACTTGCTTGAAGTAGTCGGTCGCAAGCATTGTGAGGTATGTAACCACGAGAATCAGTGCGAGGCCGGACTAGTTTGCGAGGAGGTCGTCCCAGGTTATATCTTATAACTGTTCAGATACTTGCTTGAAGTAGTAGGTCGCAAGTTTTGCGAGATATTGTGTAACCGCGAGAATCAGTGCGAGGTTGGACTAGTTTGCGAGGAAGTCGTCCCAGGTTCGTATACTCTTAGTATTATGAGCTTATGACATAACTGTAGGGCTAGGGAGTGTAGGGTTAGCAAGTTATTGGTGCGATAGTGAGCTCCTGCTAGACAGATTATTCGTCCGTCTTTTATTATAATAGGTAGTAAGAGACGGAAAAGTTTGGAAAATTATCTCACGTAACCGAGTGCATAACGAAGATAGATACCAATCGCTCACGCTCAGTAGCGTAGTGCAGTTTTCTCTTTCTCTCACTCTTTTTATCACAACGATAAAGACTTTTCCTTCGCGACTGAGCGTTAGTGTTTGACATTTTGGCTACGCACCCAATTCAGATAAGCCTTGCCTGTACGTACAGGCAAGGCTTCGGCTACGTTCATTTTTGGTTACCAAAAAATTGTAGGATCTGGTTACGAAAAAGAAACATTGGGACATTTTGGCAAATGTAGTGGATCTTGCTCAGCATCATTGACCTCACCAGACCATTTTTTATCACTTTGATAGTACGTGATTTGGTAGACGTGATCCATCTGTACAATTTTTTTGAAAGTTGTACATCAAGATTTTATGAAACATAATATTTTTGACAGTATATTTTTATGTTTAGGAGAAATGCACGTCTGCCGTCCTCCAACATCGGGCCGCAAGCAATACAACGAGGATTGCAATGCGTCAAGCGAGTGCGACATCACACGAGGACTGTGCTGCGTCATGCAACGGCGACACCGACAGAAGGCACGCAAGGTATGCGACAAAATGCGATATGCAACAAAATTAGATAGGATGCGACATGGTGCGACATCACGCGAGGACTGTGCTGCGTCAAGCAACGGCGACACCGACAGAAGGCACGCAAGGTATACGACAAAATGCGATATGCAACACAATTAGACAGGATGCGACATGGTGCGACATCACGCGAGGACTGTGCTGCGTCATGCAACGGCGACACCGACAGAAGGCACGCAAGGTATGCGACAAAATAATCTTAATAAATAATCTTGGGACACCTTACACAAATCGACCTAGCCTCACGGTAAGCTCAATTGGTGCATTCCACGAAAAAGTCCACCGATGTCCCATACGAACACGGTTTTCCTCAAGATTATGGGCTTATCAAAGTTCTCTTTCGTGACTAGAGGAGTCAAAAATTGCTCAAAAATATATATAATAACTAACAACGTGGAAAAAACTCAATTATCGAAATATACACGCGTTTGTACGCCCATGGAATGCTCCAATTAAGGCTTGTGATGTGAATACCAGGCGACGATTTATAATGGATAGATACATTTACTTCAATACATAGGCAGCCATGACCAATGAACAAATATTTGTGATAAGTAAATAAACAAATGCTCTCGCCGGGATTCGAACCCGGAACCTCCAGCTTCGTAGGCAGGGTCACTAGGCTACGGAGACTGACAAAATATTATTATCACTACATAGTATAAAATAAAGTCGCTTTTTTTTTAGTCCCTATATCCCTTTGTACGCTTAAATCTTTAAAACTACGCAACGGAGTTTGATGAGATTTTTAATTCAAGAGGAAGTTTTTTATGCAGGTAATACCAGTGCAAAGCCGGGGTGGGTCGCTAGTTTATTTATATTTGTGTAAGATGTCCCGAGATAAAAAAATATTATTATATTCTAGTTTCTAAGCAAATTCGAATGTGACCTACATTTTCTGCCAAAGACGTCAAAGCATGTCGCGTGTTGACGTCGAGAAATCACCGGAACTGGATATTCTTGATCAAAATAAGATTCATGACAATCATGACATGACAGATATAAATAGGATACCGGAAATGCCCCACATAATATGGATCGTATATCAGAATAAGCGTTTTTATTTCATTTATTTGTTTAAAAATCATCAGCCTATGCTAGTCCACTGCTGGACGTAGGCCTCTCCTATTAACTATGCTTTTAGACGCATTAGGAGGTAATTGCCCATAATGGCCACGCAGGGCAAGCGGATTGGCAATCGCAGTAATGTGTCCACTATGATGATGCTGCTGCCCATCATCAATCTTTTATCAAATAATGGGCAGTGACACTTAAATCCCTTAGTCGACTTTTACGACACCCGCAGGAGGAGTTGGGGTGGTGACAAATGTATTCTCACTGCCGTGCCGTCACCACACGGCCACATTTTATATAAGCAATGTCAAATAATAAGTGTGTATGTTCTCTTAATTTTCTTTCAGGATTTTCAAAAAACCATTTCCAAAACTCACTCAAAGTTACGAAAATAAGAAAACACGATTAAGGAAGATAATTTTCAAATTGTCTTCCA
>JALPQI010006630.1:0-42491 GCA_025490895.1 Thaumatotibia leucotreta | reverse complement strand
ATGAAATTTATATCGTTGCGGCACTTATTAATAAAATATCATATGTTTCTGTATATATTCCTCACCCTTCTATTCGTTCTTTGTCAGAATTCTATGCCATAGTTAAGGACATTCCCAAACCAGTTGTCATTATGGGAGATTTCAACTGTCATCATGTTTGCTGGGGTTCCGGAACTACTGATGGCAATGGCAGGTTCTTACTAAGTTTAATGGACAAATTAGAGCTTTGTTGCTTAAATGACGGCAGTCCAACAAGACGGACGGGTCCTAATCAAAATTCCTCAGTGGTGGATTTAACCTTATGTTCTATAAATTTAGCCTCTCAACTATCGTGGAAGATTTCTTCCCTATCTCATAATAGCGATCACTTCCCTATATTCATTTCATGCCCTGGAAATAAAAACGCAGAATCCCTTCCTCCATTACTGAGGTATAGATTAGCCAAAGCAGATTGGGATAAATATTCTTCATCTTTAGAAAATAATATTCAGACTCTTTCCACAACCAACCATATAAATATAAACGATGTCAATGAGGCATTTGTTTCAGCTATCCACAAATCTGCAGAGGAGTCGATTCCTCTTAAGGTATCAACTTTAAGCCGTAAAAATAAACCCTCTCAACCATGGTGGGATGACGAGTGTTCCGTTGCAGTAAAGGAACGGAATGAGGCAGAGCTGACATATGTCAATAATATCACTATAGAGAATTACATTGCATTTAAAAGGATTAGAGCGAAATGCAGAAAAATTCTATCCAAAAAAAAATCGGAGGGCTGGACATCGTTCTGCGAATCTATTTCTCCTTCCACTCCATCAACGTTTGTATGGAAGAATATACGAAGATTTCGTAGGGGTGTTGCTCCTTCATCAGCTTCTGGCTCGTCTTTTACTTGGACAAATGAATTTTTAAACAAATTAGCTCCTCCATCGGTCCCTAACGTTTTTGACATTCCATTTTTGTACTCATTTAATAATTCCGATAACCTTTTAGACAAAATTTTCAGTTTGGATGAACTAAAAACTACGTTGGCTGCAGTATCTGACTCTTCTCCAGGGTCGGATGGTATTGTCTATTCCTTTTTGAAAAAAGCTGGCCCTATGTGTCAAGATTTCTTTTTAGGGTTAATTAATAACATTTTTGAAACTGGTGACATTCCAGTATCATGGAAGCATCAAATCATCCTACCAATTCTTAAACCAGGAAAGGACGCTGAAAATTTTAACTCATACCGGCCTATTGCTCTTTCTTCGGTTCTATGTAAAATAGTTGAGCACATGCTTAAAAACAGATTAGAATGGTATGTTGAAAATGCGGGTTTCCTCTCAGAAACTCAATTTGGCTTTCGAAAGGGAAGAAGCGTTACTGATAGTCATGCAATCCTATCGACAGATATCAGGTTAGCCTTTACGCAAAATAAATCGGTAGTTGCTGCCTTCTTAGACATATCAGCTGCCTATGACAATGTCCTTCTTCCGGTTCTCTGCAAAAAGTTGCGCACTATTAAGATACCTGAAAAGGTAGTCTTATTTATTAATAATATCCTTTCCGGCAGGACAATATCATTAAGAGCTAATATTGCTTGTGATAAGCCGAAACTAGTTTGGAGAGGACTACCACAAGGGTCCGTTTTAAGTCCTTTGCTCTACAGCATTTATACCTCTGACTTAGATCAATCAATTAATCAGCATTGTAATATCTTACAATATGCCGATGACATCGTTATATACTCAATCCACAGACACATCACTGACGCATCGAATTATATTAATTGCGCTCTTAATTCTTTAGGGCTTTGGTTGGATGCTCATGGTTTAGATTTATCACCATCCAAGAGCGCTGCTCTGGTATTCACAAGGGTTCGAAACAGCCCCCAAGTGAATATTTCATTTCGCTCACAAGCTATTCCAGTTTGTAATAATGTAAAATTTCTAGGAGTTATCTTTGACTCAAAATTATCATGGGTGGAGCATATTAAAACTGCGGTTGGAAAGTGCGAAAAAAATATAAACATAATTCGGGCCCTATCTGGATGCTGGTGGGGAGCCCACCCTTATTCACAGAAATTGCTGTACAACGCCTTAGTTAGGTCCCTCCTTGATTTTGGTTCTATTATTTTAGAACCATGCTTTAAAAAGGATTTAAAAAAATTGGATAGGATCCAATCTAAAGCTCTTAGAATAGTTACCGGTGCTATGAAATCATCTCCAATTAGAGCGCTTCAAGTAGAATGCGCTGACCCTCCGTTAAAAATTCGCCGACAGTATTTAGCGGACCGATATTTATTTCGTATTTCTCAGTTAGAGAATCACCCCCTCTTCCTTAAATTGCAGCTATTAAATGATCGTGTAGATACTAATCGTTTATGGGTTGGTAAGCCAAAACCGAATCTCATTACTAGTTTAACCAGATTAAATCACATAGATGTGGATATACACAAATTTTCTAAGCTTCCTATTTATACAGTTCCTTTTGCTGCCCTAACTTTCCAACAGAAATCAGTTAACATTGGCGTTGACCGTAACTCATCTGAAATCAATTCAAAGTTTTTGGCAGCTGTAAGAAACAAATGGTCTGGATGGGATTTATTTTTCACTGATGCTTCCAAAATTAATGATAGTTTGGTTGGTTGTGCATTTGTCCATGACAATTTGGAATCGATTCACAAATATCAGCTCCCATCAATTTCTTCTATTTTCTCAGGAGAATGCGTTGCTATATTAAAGGCAGCTAAATATATAATAGAGCACAAGGTGCCTAGATCAGTTATATTTTCAGATAGTTTAAGCTCCATTCAGGCGATTACCTGTAACTCTATAAAAAATTGTTCCAAATCCACGGTTGTTTGCATTATTAAAGAAGCCCTGTTTGCCTGTCATGTGTTAAATTTAGAAGTGCAGTTATCATGGATTCCGAGTCATAAGGGCATTCATGGTAATGAAATAGCTGACAGCGCTGCAAAGGATGCAGTTATAAATGGCAATAAATCTTCTTTCAAATGTTTCAGTAGCGATTTAGATGTAGTCTCCTCGACAAAACTGTACATTGATTGGTCTGATCTTTGGGAAACCAATAACACATTGCAATTTTTCCAAATCCAGCAAAAAAATTACCGTAAGCCTTGGTTTTTCAAACTGAAATTCAAAAAGAAGATAACTAGCTGTTTAATCCGCCTAAGGCTGGGTCATGTGTGCTCTCCAGAGTTTTTATATAGAATAAAGGTCAAAGATAGCCCGTCTTGTCAATGCGGGTATGAGTCTGGCTCTGTTGATCACCTGTTTTTCGAATGTCCTTTAAACCGTGTTTGCTTATATGACTTATTATATAATCTCAAAAATTTCAAAATTGATCTTCCCTGTAATTTAAAGAGTCTATTAGCTTACTCTGATTTTAATGTGTTGAAAATGTTAGCTTATTTTCTCGATAAAAATAATATAAGTATATGATAGTATGTATATTTTCTTATAACTGTAGTAATTATTATTATATTATGTATAAAACCCTAAATTCCAAATCTGGGCTAAATTATAGGTGCACTCCACAGCTTTAAGTGTGGGCACTGAACATACTTGACATTGGCAAAGTGCCCTGGCAGCAGTAAGCCATAATCACAGAAAAAAAAAAAAAATACTGTCGCGATAGTAGGCGGAGTTTATAATTATTAAATTTTCTAGCTCTAACAATGTTCTCGTTCCACTTTTCGATATAATTCTTTAATATATATTTTCTGCGTTTTGTGCTGTGATCGTTACGTCGACGGTGAAGTGAAACAAAGGCTGTGCTAATCGTTGATAGTTTCGTATGATGTCACAACTATATCGCGTGAATCCTTGAAAATATGAGTGTTAGTGTTGAAGCGGACGCGTCTAGCCCTCTGTCGGAGGGACAGAGCGCGGGGTTGGACCACACTGAGTCGAAATCATCAGATAGTCCAAGTCTTGATACCACAACCGAAAATGGTGAGGCAGGTCAGGGCGACGAGAAATCGGAGCCGAGCACGCCCAAACCTCACCCGATGGCTTTCACGATCGACTTCGGGGCTTCCAAGCCGGTGGACAATCGCAGGCTCGAAGAATTGGCGAAGAAATCGCAAGCGAGGCATCAGCGCGTACAGTCCATGTCAGCAGGCCTGACCCGGCCCAGCCCTACGGCTCAGAAGCCTCCCATGAGCGCTAAGCTCCCTAGGAAAGCCCAAGGGTACAACTCTGAGGGCTACTTCTCCTCTGACCAAGAAGATAGTTGCTTATCTGGTTCAGTAAAGCTCCGGAGTAGTCCATTAGCTCAAGTTGATAAATTCATCACCAGTCCCATTACAAACAGACATATCAAGTCACCCATCCATGATATACAGCCTAAGAAAGTGTCCAAAAGTCCTATAGTTGATAGTATCATGTCCAGGAGCGACAATTTCACGTCCAGACAAGGTCTGAATCTGCCATTGAAGAGTGCAAACAGTTCCTACCTGAGAGACGTCCATAGAACGCCAAGTTATGGTACCTTGAATCTATCATCTAGCTATCAACGGACAATGCCCAATATAATTGATCAGAGTCCTGAAGGAGTGTTATTGACTGATATATCTAGTCCAGAATTGGATATTTTAACCCCGGATAATGGTTTGTCAACTCCGGAAAAAAGTCCACTACGTAAAATCCGAGCCCAGTCTGAAACACCAGATTTATTGTTTAAAAAATGTAATCCGAAAGTAGAGCCTTTATACATAGATGATGAGGTTGACGGACAGTCAAATTCGTCTACTGGCACATACACTATTGAAGGCGATAATTATACTGAAGAACAAAAAGCTAGAATGAGTATAGACAGGACTTTTGGTAGCTCAATGAATGATACAATTGAAGAAGTATTTAGGCCGAGTAGCGAAAGGGATCCAGAACTAATATTTGACTATCCAAACAGGGTAATAACAAAAGAACCTAGAAAAGATTCCCTACGGAGTCCAAATCTTAATGAAACTTTTGAATTCCCGAAAGTCTCTAAAGATAAGAATGTTCTAGAAATCTCTTGTTGCTACGAATCGCCATCTGAAACAGATTTGGCAGCACAAACTTCCAAACAGATCAAATCTACCCGTAGTTACTTGGAGAAAATCAAAAACCGAGTCCGAACAATAACAGAGAAGACATTTGCTAAGTCGCCTCCAAAACATGGAGACGATGTAGATGTTGGTAGTTTTACTTCGGTCACTACATCTGGAGTACTAAGCTCCAAATATCCAGCGAAGCAAGAGATCCCTGTCCGTAGACGCTGTAGCCTAACTAAATCCGAAATAGACCAGACGGACTATATCCACAGACTGTCGAGAGAATCCTCCGTACCGGTTTCTTTACCTAGCAATAAGCCACTAGAAGCCAAATTTGAGAGTACCGCTCTTAAAAACGCTCAAAAAGCGTTAAGGGATGACCAAATGTCTGACCAAGTGGTGGGATTGTCCTATCTAAGCTTGAATAGATGTAAGGGTGACAAGACCTGGATCCAGGATTGGGCGGAGAGCGTGAAGAAGTACAATAACCACACTTTAGGGAGGAAAGAGGACTTGAACGGGACTTTCACAGTCGACGATGAGCGACCGCCGATTAGTCCGCGACATGCCAAACGTGAGTATACCCTTGTATTTTAGTTCATATTTTCGCTTGGCGATTGTTATAAAAAACCTTGTAATGTAGGCATTCAGTGAATTCTTATTGTCAATGTACATTTAAGAAATTAAATTCCGTAATGAATTCTCTCAATCGCGAAAGCAAATTTAAACTCGATAGTTTTTCCATCTCACTCCATGCTTTTCTTAGTTTGTTCATTGTAGAAAAATACAATTAATGTCTCCTTATACCCCTCCCTAGCGTGATATTTCGTCCACCTTCCCCCCCATAGGACCTCGCGTGATTTATCCACAAGCACTCCGGTGATAAAAACAGAGGATTTTCCTACGGTTGACCTTTAAAAAGCAAAGGCTTTAAGAAAAATCATAAATATGGCTTCTGGAACCGTTGCTGGCGTCCTCTTTCCATCGTCGTGTATAGATTGTATATTGTATAGCCGTCAATGGTTGTTAAAAGGTTAAACAGAGATGTAATAAAATTGTTTTAGCGCGTCACTCACGTTGAAAGTCGCTAGACAGTTACATCTATCTGTTAAGAGGATCTTCACCTAAGAGCACTCGCGGCCGAAGCCTGCCTCTACTCGTCAGCTGAGGGTTGCTGTTGTTAAAAATTCGACGTCTTAATTTTATCATTATAATTCTAACATGTTCTCATAAATGTCATAATGAATACTCACAAGAATCGAATAAGAACTACCCATTAGATACCTCTTAAGCAAGGTACCTTGAGACTCTTAGGGCACTGGTCTCACCGCGAACTACTAAGCTATGAACTATGGGCTATAAACACGAACCACAGACAACGTGAACAAAAGAACCCATGGCTCCCGTGTAAAAAAATCTCGGCGGTGATAGCTGATAACTGGGCGAGTCTCGCCGTGTCTCTTTTATTTACACGGGAGTGCGTATCTTTTGTTCGTGTTTATAGCCGATAGTTCATAGCTTAGTAGCTCGCGGTGAGGCCAGTGCCTAAAAAAAAGTTGTCATCATAACACTTAAAAAAATGCAATCGAAATAATTATAAGGTAGAGAGAGTATGCAATCGATGCAATAGATGTACTGATGTATACAATGTTATCGCTATAGAGCGACAAGTAACCTTTTCAAAATGTGAACTTATGAAATACTTACTTAATTTATGTAGGTTAACAAGTTTATGATCTTAAAAAAAGTCTTAAGTTTTAAGTACAAAAGGCAGAATTTCATTAGGAAACCGACTGAAAACAAGCGGTTACCGTAGTTCAGGGATGCATTAACGTCGCGTCTTTTGCGCGTTTTTTAAACTAGACAATCAGGCTTTACTATATAACATGTAGGAGTTCGTAATCCCCTGTTTCCTCCTCCAAAATAGACAAATAATAAAAAAAAACCTAAAATAATTTGAGAAAAGATAAGGCTATATACCTAGTCAGATCATTTTTTACGAGTGCCTGTAAACTCATATATGAATACATACACATCATACATCATCACTATCAGCCTTTGATAGTCCACTGCTGGACGTAGGCCCCTCCTATCTACTATGCGTATAAACGCATTAGGAGGTAAATGCCCATAATATATGAATAATAACATCAAATAGCAAAACATGCCGCCATGGGCGCAGCAAAAGGTTTTTTTTACTCATTATCCAGGGAGGAAACATGGGAATTCGTTTGTATGCAAATAGGCAATTCCCATGTTTTCTTAAAGCCAAGTCACACCGGATGCTTCGGAGATGTCATAATAGAAGGCGCACCGCTCGCACGTCACGCGCACGTGTACACCACGCAAGCGGTGTGCCATCTAATATGACATTTACATACGATACAACGTGCGCCACGCACTCGCGCACTTGCATGTACTGCACAAGTATCCAGTATGGCTCAGCCTTTAAGCGCTGGTTGCTTAGCCAAGTTAGCCGATCGCTAACGCTTAGTAGCGTATCGTAGTTTTCCCTCTCTGTCACTCTTTCATATTAGTGCGACAAAGATAGTTAGTTGCCTTTCGATTGACGATTAAGCGTTAGCGATTGGCAACTAAGCACTCTGTACATAGATAGATAAAAACTTTATTCAAACCACAACTTACATTCGCAGTGATACACACAAAAAAGGAAAACAAAATACGTACAATAACATTGAAACTTATGAATTAAGTTAACCTATAGTTTATTTGCGCAAGAGTCATGTGTCGTGGTATAGAATTGGCGCTGACTCAGCATACGTGCTGTAGACTCGAGAGTCCACAGCGCTGATCTTCCGTCAGAACCACTAAATCTACACTAGTGCAAAGACGACTAGTGCTACTGTAGTATGCTACAGTGTAAACCTACGAACAAATAAAACATGGAAGCCGTACGCCATACTAAATTGCCTTTCAAAAACGGTCCTGAATTGTAGTTGACAAATGTCACCCCCTTTTGAATGCATCACGGCAATGAATTTCAATGTCAACATATAAAAACTTACACTGCCATTTAAAAATAGTTGTGATTGGTCCATCAAACTCATCAAAGTTTTGATTGGCTATATTCTATAAACATTTGTCAAAGATGTTGCACCGTAATATGCGCGGCGTTAAGAAAAGCGCTATGTCCTGCCCATCTTGGCACAATTGAACAACTGTTTCTGGGGGCATGTTTGAGTTGGCGTTAGACGTCCATGTTATATGTATATGGTCGCAGGTGTAAACCCTTTGTCACCAAAAAGCAGTTCGTTTTGAGGGTAACATTCAAAGATCATTGCAAAACATGAATGCTCACGGTACGTCGTTAGTACAGGAGTTGCGAAATTGTATGTTTTCGTTGTTTACAAGGGCATACGTACAATTTAATTATCAATATCATGTGGATGTTCCAATCACATTATTTTTAGTTAAGAGTAAAATCACAAATTCTTGTATTGCGTTAAACACTATAATAGTACCGATACGACTGCGAAAAAATGAATTTCGAAACGAGTGGAGATATATTAAAGCACGACCGAAGGGAGTGTTTTTAATCGACACGAGTAACGAATTTCGTTTTCGCATATGTATCGTACGACGTTTTTCAGTACATTTGGCCCTCTGAAGATTTCGACTTGACGTAAAATGAACCACTCCTCGACTAGCGCGTAAAAAAAGCGCCATCTGTACTGAAAAGCATACTTTTTATAAAATGTTGACATGCAAATGGTTGCTGACAGATGGACCTTCGAAGTTTCGACCTGACAAGAAATTAACCACTTCTCGCACTACTGCTTTATAACCGCACCACCTGTATTGAAAGATCCGTTTTCCTAACCAGTGCGGAAAAGTCAAATTTGCGCACGTGCGTTAATTTCTCTTTGGCACTTCTTATGAAAAAAGTCGTTCGATACACGTGTAAAAACTTCCTTTTAACTCGGGTGATTGTCGCCCTCGTTTCACCAAACTACCACTACCACACCAAACTAATACGGGCTCCAACTTACACCCTCGTCGAAAAAAAAATATTTCCTAACTAGTGCGCAAAAACGAACTTTGCGCACGCTTCGCGCGCGGTAATTTCTTTTTTTGACGCACTTGTTATGAAAAAAATCGTCCCTTACACGTGCAAAAACTTTTTTTTAACTCGGGTGATTGTCCCCTCGTTTCACTCGGGCTCCAACTTTCATCCTCGCCGAAAAAACGTTTTCCCGCACTAGTTAGGAAATGTACTATTTCGCACTTGCATCGAAATGTACTATTCTATTTTACACGCAGCTAAATAAATATTAACTGTAGTTTGCTTGCGTGCGGATAAATATCCGTAAACCATCGAAAGCGTATCTAAACTTTCGTATCTATTATATTACTTTTTACACTATTTTTTATCCCAATTACTCATATCTAAACTATATCTTAATTTCACAACGGAGATTGCAACGATATTCGGTCGAATGTACACCTTATGTCTTTGTAGTAAAGTCGATAATAAGAGAAGTTACGTTATCTGCAGTGAGATGCGATAAGTGCAGTGTTGTGACGTCATGCGTTACTTCACTGATAAAACTAGGTATAGTGTATGTACTTGTATTGTGTTAGGTATAATTAATAGGGTCGCCAACCAAAGTTCACAGATATGCGGTACATTCGCGAATGAATTGCGGGACTTGGCTATAAAATGCGGGACTCCGTCAAACGCATGAAAGTGTATTAAGTGATAAAAAAGAAGATAGCACAGAGTTTTTTATAACATAAACGTTAAAAAACAGCTTATTTTTAGATCGGATCACTTTAGATGCACCTAATGCACCCATTGCATTCATATTAATAAGTGTACGGTGTTCGCGGAATACGATACCTATAGCCGCAGTATATATTCCGCGAACACCGTACACTATATCAAATGAACATGACACAATCTCAAATTGCCCTTTCACAGATTCATATTATTATTGTTTAGTATTTCCTGAAAACCGGGAAAAGTGGCGTCGCGCGCGCGCAAACCCTTAGCGGGACCCATACTTTGTAGCGGGACTGTTGGCAGCCCTAGGTATAATCTTTAATATAATAACTTCAAAATTAAATACCCTTGTAAAGCCTACCTATAGTCAAAGTCAATCAGAGGGGAGAAAGACTGAACATGTATCTAAGGGCATGACAATAAAGGCGTGCTCAGATGTTTTTGAGTACTCTGGCCGCCTCGATAGGTAATATAGGTATATCAGCGGCCCTACCCCGAACTTCGGAATACGCAAACTTCGGGTATTTTTCTCTGTCACTCTTAAGACAGCTATGTTGGAGCGACGGAGACAAATCCCCGTAATTTAAGAATTCCGGTGTTCGCGGTAGCAGGCCTGATGGCGAATGTTCTATTGTATTTAGAACGGATCGTGTACAACTATACAGTAAACGGTAAAAATTGTCATTATCTTGAATAACGGTGCATTTCAAGATCATCCTTGTCGTAATTAGAATTCTAACAATGAAGCACTAGAATTCAGATGGGAATAATTTATTATTTGAACCAATAGTTTGTATTCTATTATTTTAAAATTACATTATAAAATAACTTACAAAACTTAAAATAAACTTAACTTACAAAAAAAAAACAAATTTTACAGGTACATAAAAATATTATGGCAAAACTCGGGCCTCACTGAAAATCAGCGTTGCGTAGTGTGCCCTGCGGTGCGCTACGTGACAACAAGCTGAGTGAGGACCCTTTGGCACAACTTCGATATCTCTGTTTTAATGTAATATAATTTTAAGTTGTGTTTTGTGCTAATAAATTCATTTCATTTCAAAAATACCCGCAGTCAATATCCGCTTCTTAGCGCTTGCGGTGCAAAGGTGCCCATAGCACTCCCGGCATTACCGCGTTGGATAGCTATTATGACCAACCTCTGCACCAGAAACGATTCGGAGCGGTGGTCTTCTCCCCTTTGCCTGAGTCATATTACAAGCAGGTATTATTTGCAGAGCTGTTCATGATAAACAACAATATAATTATGTGAAGTTAAAGCTGTCTCCTTTTAAAGATGGCCTAATATGGCATATTATAAAAGCCATCAAGTGACCTAAATAGGAAATCAGCGGAAGCGCGCAGTACTGTACGAAACATATGATAAACAAAACAAACGTACACTTTACGATAGTGATGTTTTTATTGACGGTGTCGGTATGAGCGACGATAAGGACGACGTCTCATTATATCTTTATGGCCGTAATAGAAAATAGGCTCAATTATTAAGCTCTTAAGGTTTGTCAGCCTCCGGAGGCCAGTTGGTAGTGACCCTGCCTATGAAGCTGGAGGTTCCGGGTTCGAATTCCGGCGAGGGCATTATTTGTGTATTTATTTATCACAAATATTTGTTACTTGGTCATGGCTGTCTATGTATTTTTAGTATCTATATGTATCTATCTATTATATATATCGTCGCCTGGTACCCACATCACAAGCCTTAATTGAGCTTACCGTGGGACTAAGTCGATTTGTGTCAGATGTCTTAGATGTCCAAACATATAAAAAAAAAGGCTGAGTAACACGCACCCGCGTGTGGACACGTGCGCGTTGTAGCATTGGAAACGTCATAGTAGATAGCACACTGCTTGCACGTCACGCACACGTGCACGCCACGCAAGCGGTGTGTGTGTGGTTTTTTCTGTTCTGTGGGTGTGCCATCAAATTTTTACACCGGTTTCTATAAACAACAGTTAAATCTTAATCAGAAAAACAAATAGTCGTTCCATATCTTAATGATACCACAAACATGCAGAAGTGAGCTGCAGACAGATTAATTAATTAGTTGTCTAAACCATAATTAGTATCGAATAATTTTTTATTCATTACTTTAATGACGTCATCGAAGTAGCCATTAAGACATCATTAGGTCGTATAATTTGTTTGTATACAATTTGATGGTCATAAAGTATCGAACGATAGAAACACCTAGATTATTTATAGATGAGAAATCAATAATGTTAGAAAATCATGTCATATCATGTCATAAATCTATTGGAGGTATAAAAATTGGTGTCAACGATCCAACCTACGTCTACGTGAATTCTTCTTTACTTTATATTCAATAATTGTACAAGAAGAACAAGATTATATTTATTATCCTCAATTTAAACTGGATGCTTTACTATGGCAACATCTAGCAGTATCGTAGTTTAACAATTTGGCTTTTATCCACTCGATTATGTTAACAACTCAATAATTAGGTAGCTTATATTTAAAGTTTTTTTTTCATAATGCCTATGTATTTGTTCTCCTCTTAGTACTTATTAAAAAAATGTTTTGAGCCGCTGTCCCACCAAATAAAATACGTATCTAATGCAAATAAACCTCATGTAATATTTAATTTAAAATAGCTGGATGTTTCTTTATAGTGTAATATTATCTACAACTTTTACGACGCTTTCCGTTCGCCATCTCACTATGATACAAATACTAAAATAAGAAAGGTACCCAAAGATGAAATGAAATAATTACAACTGCAGATGTAGAGTACAAAATTAATTACGCGAATAAAACAAAACCGTAACATCAGAAGACCTTCGAACCAAATCCAGATGTACTCAATATTTTATTGCTATATCTCGTAAAGATATGACGTACTAATCTCCATTTTTATGAGCACATTTCACGTTTATGATGCGCTGCTGAAGGATGTATGTTTTGAAACGAATACATATAGACAAGTAGATTATTTGAGAAGTAATGTGATGTGACTGATTTAATGTGTGATTTTTAGTGTTAAATCAAAACTGTGCTACTGATTCGATTAAATCAAACCGATCCATTATTAGCTATAGGTCCTTACATTTTAGATAAAAAAATTGTACATATTTAAAGATCTTTATTTTTAACTGAAATTAAATGCGTAATTTGTTTGTAGGTAGTGAATTATAGATTCACCCTTTTTTTTAAAGGAGCCACCCGCTATTTATAGACCCATTGTGTTTTTTTTTAATTAATACATCTTTACAACATTCACGCTTACTAACTGTCTTTTAGAATAGAAAATAGATGTGTATAAGTTATTTTTTAGAATAATAAATACGCATGAATGATCTATACAAAAACACGAAAATAGTGAGAATATATTTCATCGTATTAGACTCGACACAAAACTTGTAATAAGATATAAAGTCAGCATACAATTATCCAAAGAACAAAAAGCCATGGTAGCTGCATAGTATAAACAGAGAAGAGTAAAATACACCGCTTCAAAGATTGGACTAGTCATAACAAGTCGGGAAAATCTCCAGCTGTTACAGGCGTTTTTATAAATAAAATAATAAATACATTACGCCACGATAGGATAACCATTTTCATGTTTAAATCATGTATTTTACTTTCTAACACCTATTCAGTTGTTTATTTTGAGACATATTCGAATAACTTTAACAAAAAAAAAGTTGAAAATGTAGGTAAGTAAGATTACTTTCCTTTGCATATATACGAGTATATAATATGTTCTTTGTGACAGCAATATCGATTCGCACGGAACCGTGAAAAGTCGAAGGGAAAAGATTTGCACTAGGTACATCTGTAACTGAATTAATACATTTATCTATCATACATACCTGTCATACCTATACAGGCTATACAGTATCTATCTCATCTCACCTGACTTTAAAGGAATTAAAGGCTGAGTCACACCGCACCACAGAACTGAAGGTGCGTTCAAACTAAAAGAGCATTCGCTGTTCTAACCTCCCACTCTACGAAATTCGATCGGTACACAAAACGTGATTGGTTGATTTCGTAGAACGGGCGCTAGAACAGCGAATGCTCTTTTGGTTTAAACGCACCTTAAAGTCGCATTCAGACCAAGCGAGCATTCGCTATTCTATCCCCCCACTCTACGAAATTCGATCGTTACACAAAACATGATTCGTTGATTTCGTAGAGTGGAGGATAGAATAGCGAATCTGGTCTGAATGCACCTTAATATGACATTTATATAACGCGCACGCCAAAAACTGAAGGAAAGAGTGGAAAGACATAATGCAGTTCTATGTATGACATTCAGCAACAAATAAACGTGAAAATAAAACATAAATTAGTTCACCCCTTAAAATTCATGTCTTGTTGTACAGTCGCCATCAAAAATATCTGAAATTCTACCTTACCCAGCGGCCCTACCTCGAACTTCGAAATCCGCAAATTTCGTCTTTCACTCTAATGACGTCTTCGTTCGAGTGACAGAGAAAATTCTCGAAACTTACGAATTTTGATTTTCGCGGTAGTAGGCCAACTTATCTTAAGAAGGTCAAAAATACAATAATATGTAGTTTATCGACCCATACAACGGCCACATAAACCATATGGTTGAGTTGGCATCTAGAAAATAGTCTAAGGTATAACACGTGCTTTCTCCGTAAGTGGCCAATCATAACGCATTATGACCTATGCAAACTATGCCAAATTGGTTAAGCGTTTATAAAAACATGCTATTTCAAAATCGTTGTATATTAAACAAGGCTTTTAAACAAATTGGTTCTCAGAATGTTACGTGATGGATTTTAGGCCATATTTTTAGCCATACTATATGTACAGTCAGGGAATTTAATTTCCTACCCATTTCGTAGAAATGTTGTCAGGCATTCACGATGCATTAAGGTCGAAATTTTAATTTTAGTATTGATGTGTCAATACCCATTATTTGTCAGTGTCACTGCACGTCACATAGAACCTCTTTACGAAGTTATTTACTTTTCTAATAAATAATTACTTAAACACATGGCAGATGCTGTCAGTGTCAGTCGAGAAAATTGTGAAATAATTTTCAAAAGCGAAATTATTGTGAGCGCAAATGTTAGAGTTACACCAGGAAGGAGTAGGAATTCATGAAATAACACGTTGGTTAAATGTGATTAGGAACACTGCTCGCCGTTGGGTACGGCGATACAATGCTGAAGGAAACCTTATTGATCAAAGGCAAAATAACATCGCCCGCTAGCATTAGCCGAAGACCAACGCTGATTAATGCGACGTCAATATAATTTGGATGGCTCTACGACAACAGGACGGTTTGCAGAAATGTTTGACGTTCACCCTAGAACAATAAGGAATTGCCTACATGCAATGGATTTTCATCACAGGTGGCCTGCGTAAAAAATTGCATTGACCGAGGCTCATAATGCAGCGCGACATCACTTCGCCCGTCAGTAATTAAATCTTGACTAGACATCTACAGCATTTTCCAGGTCTCAAACCGGAAGGTTACATTTGTGGCGTGGTCATGCGCGATCTTGGTGGATACACGTGTTTTTAATTGAATTTTTTATGATTATGACTATTGTGTTAATTTGTTGCGTTGAAAACTTATTTTTTTTAATAAACACCCTGGTCAAGTGATTGATTAAATAAGATTGAATGAGATAAAATAGTGTTCTTGTTATGAATAATCATCATCAGCCTATAATAGTCCACTGCTGGACGTAGGCCTCTCCTATTAACTATGCGTATAGACGCATTAGGAGGTAAATGCCCATAATCGCCACGCTGGGCAAGCGGGTTGGCGATCGCAGTAATGTGTCCAGTATGATGACGCTGCTGCCCATCATCATTTTTTTTTATCAAATAATGGTCAGTGACACTTCAATCCCTTAGTCGACTCTTACGACACCCGCAAGAGTGAATTATCACTTTAGTCAATTATGTTAGTTTATCGACAGAAACATTTTGCTTTCAGCCTATATATCGGCGCCAGCGGCCCTACCGCGAACTTTGAAATCCGCAAATTTCGAGAATTTGTCTCTCACTCTCTAATGACGCCTTCGTTAGAGTGACAGAGAAAAATGATCGATATTTACGAATTTCGTAGTTCGCGGTAGTAGACCAGTGTCTGGATTCGTCGACAATCAAAAATTTAAAGATTCATTCAAATATAGCAAGACTGAAAGCGATAGAAATATATTTTGTTAGATTTTCGATTACTGTCATCCATTTTTAGCAGTGCCTTGACATTTTACAGTTCCCCATGTCAACGTACTTATTCATATATCAGTTGCCTAGTAACACAAACGAATGCGTCTGATATGTCAAACTAACGTTGTGCTTAGTAAACCACTAACTGGAGTTCGAGGCCAAAGAATCTACGAAAATGTTGCCACAACAATAAAACGTTCTTACAATAGTAAATCCTTATTTTCTAAAAACAGATGTTGATATATCTTATTTATTGGTAATTTTAATTCTTTAATTTATTGAAACAAAAATATTTACTTATTTTCACGTAAATATAAGATATTTTAATAAAAACTTAATTATCCGCAATTGTTAGTAACAAAGTTGCTATTGCGCTTGTATCACCTCAGGTGTCAATAACATTTGGTACAGCAATTTAACTACAAATAAATTAAAACCCTATTTCTGCATACATTTAGAAAATTGCAGAATAATACTTTGTAGCGTGTTTTATGTTCACATTTCGTATTCGTAAAATTACTTTGACCTACAAATTTCTTTGGCAGTGCTATAGTTCTCTAAATTATCATACAAATCTAACGTTATGTTTTCTTCCGTAGGTTGTTAACAAGGCGACCCACTTGGTCCAGCCATGTTAGGCCGGCCTTATACATCCGGAATCAGAATATGAATTAATACTCTTAGGCTGGCTTTACACATCCGGAATCAGAGTATTAATTCATATTCTGATTCCGGATGTATAAAGCCGGCCTTAAAATTCAAAAAAAAGGGACTCACTTAGTAATTTAACCATACTGTCTTAATAAATATGGCACGTTGTAGTTTGTGTTCACTGGTAATTCAACTTCTTTTTAAAACAGTCTTTGAAACGTAGGCTCTTATCATTTTAAGTTTTTTTACAATAAAATTTTGTCATATCAATGTTAATTTAGAGAAAATATTTTTTTTACGTGTTTTAAAAAAATCCTAGTTGTGACAGCCATATTAAACAAAAAGGGGTACAAACATTACACAGGTATCAAATGTTTTTATTAAGAATGATTTTAAATAAATTAATTAAATTGCAAAAAGGTTATCGAAACCTGAAAACTTTATTTGACAATGACATAAGAGACTTTGACAGATTTGACAGTAACGCATCTGTCGTAGTTTCTCTGGCCTCGAACTCCAATTAGTGGTATAGATAGCTCTTATGATGACTGTTTGCTATGCGATATTGATCCTTAGGTGGGTAGGAATTTAAATTCCCCGACTGTACAGTCGATAATAATATATCGGAGCGACCAGGCCCCTATACCACAAAACTTTACAAGCGTACAATTCTACACAATTGTCAACTTATTGTATGGGAATTTATACAATTTTGTAGAATTGTACGCTTGTAAAGTTTTGTGGTATAGGCCACAGGGGGCCGTGTGGTGACGCCAGTAAGAATACATTTGTCACCACCCCAACTCCTCCTGCCGGTGTCGTAAGAGTCGACTAAGGGATTGAAGTGTTACTGACGGTTATTTGATAAAAGATTAATGATAGTCAGCAGCGTCATCATAGTGGAAATACATGTTACTGCGATCCAATCCGCTTGACAGCGTGGTGATTATGGGCATTTACTTCCTAATGCGTCAGTAATACGCATAGTTAATAGGCCTACGTCTAGCAGTGGACTCAGATAGGCTGATGATGTGATGTGATGTGACTGATTGAGTGATTGCAGAAATCTAAAAGTAATACTCTTTGCCTCTTGACAGAACTGAGCAAATCTCTGTTGCCATGGCGTTAGGTACATGTTCAGATATTTTTGAGCACCGTGCCCGCTTCGATATATCTGATGACGACAGTTTCAAGACCAACCAGAGACCAATACCACAAAATTTTATTAGCGTACAAATCTACAAAATTGTCAACTTCTTGTATGGGAATTTATTCAATTTTGTAGAATTGTACGCTTGTAAAGTTTTGTTGGATGGGCCACAGGTCTGAACAATTGAATGACACCATAAAAACATCTCTTATTAGTAGTGTCCAAAAGAGATAATTGTTGTGTCATTTTTCGTTTTCGCCCACTACACATGAAGATACTCGTATTCATGGATAAGCCGGATCAAATGTTAGCTTATTTATCTTCGGTTATATAAGCCGCTTATAGGTATATTTGTTTAGGTAACTCATAAATTGGATTATATTGGGCCAACCAACCCAGCTATTACCTAATTCCTAGCCTAATAGAATAGAGAAACAGTACCTACACTTTATTTAGGCCACTCCGATAATCGGGAGCTGTCGGCCTGTTGCATATACTGAAAGTATCATGCTATTTACGTACACTTGTTAGCACTATACCAGTAACTGGAGTTCGAGGCCAAAGAATCTACGAAAATATTGCCACAACAATGAAATGTTCTTACAATAGTAAATCCTTATTTTCTAAAAACAGACGTTGAGATATGTTATTTGTTGGTAATTTTAATTCTTTAATTTATAGAAACAATATTATTTACTTATTTTCACGTAAATATAAGATATTTTAATAAAAACTTAATTATCCGCAATTATTAGTAACAAAGTTGGTATTGCGCTGGTATCACCTCAGGCGTTAATAACATTTGGTACAGCAATTTAACTACACATAAATTAAAAGGTTGGTATGGTTAAATTACTAAGCAGTATAATTACTATACTATTACTAAGCAGTCTTAAGCCTTATTACGGGTTAAAATTATGGGAAAGAAATTTGGAAATGTAAAATGAAAGCATTTTTTGTATTTTATTTTTTATTTGTCTTCTTCATCACTTATCATCCTGAGTCCTGGGTAAAAATAGAGTACCTACACTCCCATAAAAGCCGAGAGGCCTTTATGACGCCCAAATAATTTGTAAAATATACCTCTTAGAGTATATATATAACCAACTTTGTTCCAACAAAAATGTGACAAACTCATTTTAAACCTTAAAATAAGCGACAGTAAGTTTCGGACTCAACACAGTGATGGTGTTATAAAGGACTCTCGGCTTTTATGGGAGTGTACTCGATTTTTAAGGCATTAATAAGGCACCCCTGCCTTATTACGGGTTAAAACTGCTTAGTAATAGTATATTATAGTACTTATACTGCTTAGTAATTTAACCATACCTACTGTCTTAACAAATATGGCACGCTGTCGTATGTGTTCACTGGTAATTCAAGTTCTTTTTAAAATAGGCTTTGAAACGTTGGCTCTTATCATTTTAAGTTCTTAAAAGAAAATTTTGTCATATCAATGTTAGTTTAGAGAAAAAAAAAGTTTTTAGGTATTTACGTGTTTTTAAGAAAATCCTAGTTGTGACCGCCATATTAAACAAAAAGGCGTACAAACATTACACAGGTATATAATGTTTTTATTAGGAATTATTTTAAATAAATATATTAAAAAAACAAAAAGGTTGTGGAAACCTGAAAACTTTATTTGACAATGACATAAGAGACTTTGACGGATTTGACAATAACGCATCTGTCGTAGTTTCGTTGGCCTCGAACTCCAATTACTAGATTAGGTAAGAATGAAAGATATATAGGTGCGTGCAGACCAAGCGTAGTATAGGCCAAGACCTCCCCCCCCCCTAGTTTTCACGTAGTATTTAAATTGTAGAATTGTACTTTTGGTTTAAAAAAAATTATGTGTATCTATTAGTTTGTCACGTGACAAGATACTAGGTCCCCCTCCCCCCGGTGACCAAGAGTGGTACTTTGACGGACCCCCTCCCCCCCTAAACAGGTCCCGTAGTATGGTTATGTTCCCTAACCGGTACATGTGGAGGTTCAAAGGGGAGACCAATGTTAAGCAGTGGACGTCTTATGGCTGAAATGATGATGATGTAAAATGCTCTAAATTACTTCAAGTTGTAGTTTTCACACGTGGCTACATGTACGCACGTAAATCTTACGTTATACCGAATTAAGTGTGTACATATAATATATGTAGGTTTGCGGTTTGTAATTAATATTAAGTTGTAAGTAGCTTATGACGTAAAAATTGTGTCTGCGTGGAACTTTGTGCTTTATTGCGTTGTTGATAAGATAAATAATAAATACAATTAACGTCTACTTTAGCTGCGCGAGTTAATAATTATTTTCTTATAACATGTTTTGATTACGTATCTTAAGTTTAAAATATGTAAGGCTGCTGTTTTAGATGTGTGTGTTTAATAAATATTTGTATTTTGGCAACCCTACCTAGGCTGTTTAACGAGCCTTTTAGGTTTCGGTGCTCGCTAGTTTCTAAAGAAATGCTAAGACAAGATATTTTTTCTATTAATTTATGTAGCAAAGCTATTGTTGCGTAACTTTAGTGTAAAAATAATAACATTGTATCATGATGTGACCTTGTTAATGAACTGTTGATATCATATTCATATTATTTATTCATTAACAATACATTGATTAGATTGATTATACATAAGATTGCTATCAAAAATGTCGTTAATATAAAGCGTTAAAATTTTCCATTACTTTTTCTCCTTATTCACCTCCTACCCTACTCCTATTGGGTTTGAAAGAAGCGAAGTGCCTTCATACAAGTCTAAAAAGGGCAGGAAAGTAGCATAACCAAAATAATTGTTGATAATGAATCTGGTTGTCCCAATTATTATATTTTTAGGCCGATTCCATATCCATACTATTAGTGATAAAGTTTATTAAAGGTCATGTTCGCTTTTAAAAATAATATGGTAATATTCGGTAAACGACCCCGCGGACGATTCCGGGTTCAACTGACCAATCGATAGTTGGTTGCCTTCGAAAAATAATAGAATGTGGGAGAAATGAAACTTCTGCTCTGAATGTCATCATCATCATCGGCCATATGGAGTCCACTGCTGGACATAGGCTTCCCTCAGGGTGTCCTCTGAACCTCTGAAAATTTCATAATAACTTTTATCTCACTTTAAAAATTTGTTCTTTATTAATAATGACTTGTTACTCTTGTTAGAAAGCTTGTTTTGCATTTTATTTTTTCACGACTTGAGCATTTTGGTCGTAACCAAAATGTTCAAGTCGTACATAAAGTATAATATAAGTTATAGGTAGGGATAAACAGTCCACTGCTAAGCATAGTCCTCTCCTAACAAATGCGTATGGATGCATAATTGCATAAATAGGTAATACCCATAATCGCCACACTTGGCACTTGCAGTGCTTGGGTTGGCGATCGCAATAGTGTGTCCGTCCACTAACTTGGCCGTGTGGTGACGGCAGTAAGAATATATTTTTCACCACCCCAACTCCTCCTTCGGGTGTCGTAAGAGTCGACTAAGGGATTGAAGTGTCACTGACCACTATTTGATAAAAGATTGATGATAGGCAGCAGCGTCATCATAGTGGACACATTACTGCGATCGCCAATCCGCTTGCCCAGCGTGGCGATTATGGGCATTTACCTCCTAATGCGACTATACGCATAGTTAATAGGAGAGGCCTACGTCCAGCAGTGGACCATCATAGGCTCATGAAGTGAAGAATACGTATTGTAAAATATAAATTAATAAATTAAAGAGATGTCACAGATTCATAAATATAGAGGTTATATGTATAAGGCGGTTTACTTATGTTATGAACAATGAACATATTAACTTCTCTTGTAGTAAGAGTGTTTAAACGATTTTTTTTATCTTGCAGCCCGAAGTCCCCACGGCAGCACCACCAAGATCCCTAGCCCAGTCGGGACCTTACTACACAGACAGACGCCGGTAAGTTTTTTATCATAATAACTAAGTCAGCTAGTCAAAAACAGTCATAGTGACGCTATTAATCAAATTGTACGCTGCTTACTTTACTACTTGTCATTACAAGATTCTACGGTGGTGGCTTGGGATTCGAATCGAATTGGTGGAGTACCTGAGTCTTCTAAATTAACAGAGAACGGAGTCGTCCATGACTCAAAAATATTAACATGTTTTATGCGATGATAGCAACAATATACCACATTTTCAAAACGTGTTCAGAGTTCAGACACAAGTAAAACCCCCATACATTGTTCGTTTTTGTTCCTAAGTTCAAGCTTCTTCTATGGAAAAGCTATTTTTAAGACAGATTTATCTCAAACTGACAGAGTCTACTCGTATTTTTTAATTACTCGATACTAGAATATGGTTAGATCCATTCCATTTTATGATTTAATTATTGGCGTCAAACCTAAGTTATTCGAAGGAAAAATACATTATTAGGAATATTCCTAATGAGTAATGACCATCTTATTTGCTTCTAGGAAACAAGTCCAAGAAATATCAAAATATTTACAATGTTTGTGCCAATCAAATAGCAAGAAGAATTATAGAATTATACCTAGATATAATTGTTAAACATTTATTTTGTTAATAAATATATTAATTAGTTTGTATTACTAGTTTTTTGTGTAGAGTAGATTTTTATGAACATACCGGAAATATTGTAAAAATATTGAATACAACTAGTTTGGATAGACGCTTTATTAATTGAAATCTACCTTGTTTTTTAATATTTCCGATTTTTTTTTGAAGTGTATTTTGATGAATTTTATTGAGTGTTGATTTTGACTTAGGAAGTCCTATTTTATGATCTTTTACTATAGGATAACCATCCAAATCGCACAAAAAATCTGCTGTTATACAAACTCCTAGACACTAGTCAAATGTTTGCTGGTGGTAGGATCTCGTGCAGGGTCTACCCGGATAGCTACTACCGTCTTACCCGTTAACCTGCCGCTAAATAGCAGTGTTTGCACTCCTGTGTTTCGGTATGAGAGTAAGATAGCCGGTGTAATTACTGGCATAGATAGAGGCAATCCATCTAAGTCCTCAGGGTAGGCGTCGCATAGCCGATTTTTTGATCGCTATGTCCATGGGCCTCAGTTCCTGCTTTTCATCAGGTGGGCTGAGAGCTCAGTTGTCTACTTTCGTCACATAAAAAAAATGGAACCATTGCTTTTTTATGGCAAAAAATCATCAGTTATAATTAGCCAAAGACAATTCAAACACTAAGGCCACTTTATCCCTAGTTGTCTATTTAGTAAACAACTTTCTAACCTAAAAGCACACCATTTCCGAAAACTCATTCATTTACGACAGAAAATTAATTAAATTGTATAGCTAATTCCTTGATTTCAAACACGTATCACTTTTGAGTAAAATACGGACTCATACACATTGATAAGATAAGAACAAATATTATGGCAGTTTTTGAGCAAGTTGTATTTGGAGGTTCACAAGTTATTTACTAAATAGATAATTAAGGATGAAAAGGCTATAGTGTCAAGGCGATAGTCAATAGCTACAAATGAGTGCCAACATAAAAGTGCGATTCTATCATGCAATTGTTTTTAGATTACTTAACCAGATTAATATAATTGAAGTTTCTCTGCCAGGTAATTATGCAAGTAGTATGTGGACTGGAACAGAGAAGTTTCTCTTCGTTTTGGTTTTGGCAATAATTTTGGCAGGTAGTCTAGTTTTAGGTACTTGCTTAGATAAATGCACAATTTGTGTTTCGGGTAGTTATTAAATAATTTGGTTAGCCAACCAAATAAAATTGTCATAATTTTTGTCTTACGAAGTTAAATTTTGTTGACAAAAGATTTACACCAAACAGGCAATGCTCTCATTCTATCCCCCACTCTACAAAATCAACGAATTTCCACGAATTACGTTTTTCGTAGAGTGGGGATAGAATGAGCATTCGCTCGTAAATCCACTTTTACGTTGTTTTATTGCAGTTTCCTATACATACTTACATTACATCACTTAAGATATTTAATATACCGGCCCACTACAGTCTTGGCTTGCAATAAACTCTATCGGAAATCCAATTTAATGGATAGTAGCTAGAGTATCTTCGTTTCCTAACAGTTATTGGAGTTTAAAATAGAGTTCAATCTGGATGGTTTTTACTTTTTACGGAAGATTCTCATGTGAACATTATGGACTAAGTAAAAATACTATTCTGTACTCTCCCGTATTTTAATTTATCGTCACTCGTTTCGATCTTATTATTTATCGCTTTTGTATCGTAATGTAGTATGTTATATGTATAACAATTTGTACATTTTTCAACTAACGAAACCAAACCTTTACTTTGAATGTTTATTTTGCTAAAGACCTTCGCGTATGTTAAAGTAAAAACATAAAAATATATAGCCAAATAAAATAGCCAAAAAAACTTAAGGATTCTTCATTTTGGTTATATAGCCATAAAAACTTAAGGATTCTTCTTTGCTACTTACTGGTATACTGATACAATAACTATAGGTACATATTTATCACAAGGCGTCAATCGAAGTAAGTACAACCGCATAAGAATGATTAGTTAGATCATAAATATCATAATAATTCATTTTAATTAGGCTGTTTTGTGCCTAACTAAAAAACTATCGGGGTACTGTCACCAACAATAATATCGTAAAAATAAATATCAACGTCTCAATAATATGTGACAGATCCTTGCCCGACTGTCATACTCATATCATGAACCGTGTCACATAATGTTGTATGAGATATTTGGTGACTGTTCGTATCGTTTACATAATCCATCACATGTTAATGTGTCGAAATAAACTGAAAACGACTGTTAACTTGTAACAATGTAAATACATTACTCATTTAAACAAATACACCCAATAACTCTTCTTCAGACAAGCAGACGAGTACCACGTGTCTAATTTCAAACAAAAAACACAAAATCAAAGCAAAGTCAATCTTATTACTAATCAAATAAACACTAAACCGACGGTAAAAGTTAGGTTATTTCAGTAAATGGTTTCTGCTTTTTTTAGCCACAGACAAGGAATACTTTTCCACTTATTTATTGCCCTCTGTCACGATGATTAAAATAACTGTTTAAGGATTAGTCATAATACCGTTTATTAGATTTTTAGCTACATAACTGTTTCAAACCACCTGCTACACGAATTAACATCGAAACAATGAAAAGATAGCATCTTTGCAACAATTGTTGGCTGTATGAATGATGCCATAGTCGACCGAAAAAAATAAGATCAAGTACGAATTCCATAGTGAGTCACCTGTCAAACTTTCGCGGTAAAAAATGGCGTCCGACTAAAATGGCGATGGGACGGTGTACGGTGAATCACTGATTGTTGTTTTATTCTTATTATCATCATCATCAGCCTATGATAGTCCACTGCTGGACGTAGGCCTCTCCTATTAACTATGCGTAGGTATAGACGCATTAGGAGGTAAATGCCCATAATCGCCACGCTGGGCAAGCGGATTGGCGATCGCAGTAATGTGCCCACTATGATGACGCTGCTGCCCGTCATCAATCACATCAAAGAATGGTCAGTGACACTTCAATCCCTTAGTCGACTCTTACGACACCCGCAGGAGGAGTTGGGGTGGTGACAAATGTATTCTTACTGCCGTCACCACACGGCGGTTATTCTTATTCTTATTGCTCTGTGGTATTGTAACTGACGTAGGTAATTGTTACTTTTCATCTTAATGTACTTAAAGTTTTTACCACGAGCTATATGGTGGCAATTCCTACCACTTTTTTGTGCAAATGCTATTGTGGATTCAGTCTTTTTAGGGTTCCGTACCCAAAGTGTAAAACGGGACCCTATTACTAAGGCTCCACTGTCTGTCTGTCTGTCTGTCTGTCTGTCTGTCCGTCTGTCTGTCTGTCTGTCTGTCTGTCC
Organism: Thaumatotibia leucotreta; assembly: GCA_025490895.1. NCBI lineage: Eukaryota > Metazoa > Arthropoda > Insecta > Lepidoptera > Tortricidae > Thaumatotibia > Thaumatotibia leucotreta. The sequence goes on along the minus strand of JALPQI010006630.1, from coordinate 16,843 downwards.
GTCTGTCCGTCTGTCTGTCCGTCTGTCGGCAAGTTGTCTCGTGAACCGTTACAGTTAGACAGTTGAAACGTTTACAGATGCTATATTTTTATAACCACAAATACTAATTAAAATTTTAAAAAACCGACTTCAACCGGTTTCTCCAAGATTCCTGATTTGTTTCCATCATTGGTTTCCTCAAATCCTACTTTCTGAATGCAAATTCTTGTAAATGAATGAAAATTACCAAAAGCGCCATACATGTACCTATAACAATTGAAGAGATCCGTCGATTTCTCCAAGATCCCATCATCAGACCGCAACTTGGTGCCAACGGGACCATCTCGGGGTAATACACGTTCGATCACAAAAAGAAATTTTAAAATCGGTTCACTATTCTCGGAGAGATCGAGTAACATACATACAACAAAAAAAAAATCAGTTGAATGGAGAACCTCCTCCTTTTTTGAAGTCGGTTAAAAAGTAGAATAATATAGATATTTAAGGGGCCTCCAACACAACAAACGTGATTTTTTATGATAAATTGATAATGGTAAAGAACCCTTCCGACTCGCACTAGGTCGGGTTTTTATACGATAAATAAACAAGAAAGTGTGCTTAAACGATACTAGATATACGATTATTTGCAAGCGAATTAGTACGGTCAAATCGTATATTAAACTCGCAAAACATGTAGTAAAGCTGCATTTTTGGTATGTTATTTAGACACCATAGGGCAATATAAAACCACATTTTGCAAGCAAAAAAAAGTTGTGCTAGCTGCGTTATACGTGAAAAACTGTGAAATTAACTGTCTATTTTTAGTTTCTGATTTTTATAAAAAAAGCCTTACGTTTTTTGACAATATGTATCAGGTAACGTTTAAAGATGAATGAATTTGTAACAAGATGAGATAACATGCATTACCATAGGTCTTATAATTTCAGAGATTCGAGACTTCAAATAGTACCCTGTTTTGTAAACTAGATAAAATGTTGAGTTTTGCTAACGTTTTTGGTTTAATATCGCCTTACCTAATTATGCTACGAAAAACATGAAATAAATACCTTATAGCGCAATTAATATTCTTTCATTTAAGGGTAAAATCAGGTCAGTAAACTTTGTAATTGAAACTAAAAACGCGTAATTCAAAACGCAGTAGGCCCGCTATGTAAGTTTTTCATACAAATCGCAAGTCGTGTTGCAAAGCTGCAATTTTAGTATATTATAAAGGCCCTATAAGGACGCACAAAAATGCTTATTACAAGAAAAACAAAACAGGAATTTCGGCATAGGACGAAAAAAACTGAAAAAATATTGGACTTCTTTTACTTTTTGACGTTTAATTAAAAAACTATTATCTTTTTGATACTGATTGCTATAAAATTTAGAAAGAATATTAAATTTGAAAGGATTTGAGCTACCTTGCATTACCCTAAATTATATAGATTTAGAGATACGACATTTCAAAATGTGCCCTTCATTAAGTTAAGAAAATAAATGCATGTTTTGAAGCCTCGTATACCCCCAAACTATAAGACTTACAGTAATTGTTATCGGCTCAATTTGTTCCAAATTTAATGTAGTTATTATCTACAATTACTTTTTTTTTCTTAGCGCGAACGTTTTGCCAATATTTAGTGAATAGCTTTAACGTAACCTAAAATTTGTTTATGTTTTGATAAAAGGGCACTTTATGAAATGTCGTATCTCAAAATATATATAACTTACGGTGATGCAACGTAGCTCAAATCCTTTCAAATTTAATGTTCTTTCTTAGTGTTATAGCAATTAGTATCAAAAAGATAATAGATTTTTAGTTAAACGTCAAAAACTAAAAAAAGTGCGAATTTTTTTTCGTTTTTTACGTCCTATGCCCAAATATTTTTTTTGTTTTTCTTTTAATATGCATTTTCGTTTATATTTATAAGGCCTTTATAATATACCAAAATTGCAGCTTTGCAACTCGACTTGCGATTTGTATGAAAAACTTAGATAGCGGGCCTCCTGCCTTTGGAATTTCGGGTTTATACTTTCAACTGCAAAGTTTACTGACCTAATTTTACCCTTAAATTAAAGAATAGTAAGTGCGCTATAAGGTCATTATTGCATGTTTTTCGTAGCATAATTAGGTGAGGCGATATTAAGTCGAAAACGTTAGCAAAACACAAAATTTTATCTAGTTTACAAAAAGGGGTACTTTTTAAAGTCTCGAATCTCTGAAACTATAAGACCTACGGTAATGCATGTTAGCTCAACTTGTTGGAAATTTATTAGTCTTTAAACGTTTATTTACATATGATATCAAAAAACGTAAGGTTTCTTAAATAAAAATCAGAAACAAAAAAATGGCCCTAAATTTCGCAGTTTTTCACGTACTACCCAGCTAGCACAACTTTTTTTTGCTTGCAAAATATGGTTTTATACTGTCCTATGGTGTCTAAACAACATACCAAAAATGCAGCGATACTACTTGATTTGCGAGTTTAGGGTAAAATTATGTACGATTTGACCGTACTAAATATAATGCGAAAATAGTTTTTGCCTTACGACTTGAAACTTTCACTGAAAGAATTCCGATGTCCTAGCCCAAAGTTATTTCACGCTTGATTTTGGTTCGATGGAGTGAAAACGGTGAAAAAATTGCATAACCGTTATTAAAAATGATATAACAGGTTACGGAAAGCAAGTTATTATACCTACTTATTATGTTTAGGTTTTGAATATACGTCTAATTACAGTAATTACTCGTAATACTCGTACAGCTTAGATCAGCCTGGAAAAAAATACGTTATATTTTTATGTGGATAATGTTTTCAGCTAGTAATTCATTATAGCCTACCAATTAAGGTGCATTTAAACCAAACGAGCATTCGCTCATTCTATCCCCCATTCTACGAAATTCGTTAAACAAAACGTGATTCGTCGAAATTCGTTGATTTCGTAGAGTGGGAGATAGAATGACCGAATACTCGTTTGGTCTAAATGCACCTTTAGGCACTTGTCCCAGTTTAACCCTTTTGTATTTTATTTTGAACCCGAATTAATATAGCTGGAGAGCCAGTGAACCCTGAGAGTAACGGTCTTCCTGTAAGGTTAGAAATTTGTATACTAACGGTTTATGGAATTCTAAGAGCAATAGCCATGACCTGGCAGGCGTCAGCCCTGCACGTCATCAGGCCCTTTATTTTTTGAACTGTTAAGTAAATTGGATTTCAAAACTTGTTTCTGTAAGTTTGAAAAATTTATAGGATAAAGTTAATTTACTGTACATCTTAAAAAAAAATTGACAGGCGATTACAATAAGCAGAAGTATATGACAGGTCAATTAGAAAATGCACAGTTGATGAGGTAAAATAAACTTCATCCTGTATACTCGAAATTTTTATATGTCTTCAAATAAACGTCTCGGAGTAAGTATGTGCAATGCCAGGCGGTTTAGAACAGCATAAAACCTTGCCAGGCGAGGAGACAGTTAAGTAAATTGGGTTTCAAAACTTGTTTCTGTAAGTTTGAAAATTTAATAGGATAAAGTTTATTTATTGTACATCTTAAAAATAAATTGACAGGCGATTACAATAAGCAGAAGTATATGACAGATCGAATAGAAAACGCACAGTTGATGAGGTAAAATAAACTTCATCCTGTATACTCGAAATTTTTATATGTCTTCAAATAAACGTCTCAGAGTAAGTATGTTCAATGCCAGGCGGTTTTGAACAGCATAAGACCTTGCCAGGCGAGGGGACAGGTGCACCTCTCAATCGCACGCCCTTAGCAACTACTCTACTACTACTAGCGACTAACTAGCGATTACTCGCCTGTATTTTTTTTAAAGATGTAAGTACAATAAATAAACTTTATCTATTAAATTTTCAAACTTACAGAAACAAGTTAAGAAACCCAATTTACTTAACTGTCCCCTCGCCTGGCAAGGTCTTATGCTGTTCAAAACCGCCTGGCATTGTACATACTTACTCTGAGACGTTTATTTGAAGACATATAAAAATTTCGAGTATACAGGATGAAGTTTATTTTACCTCATCAACTGTGCATTTTCTAATTGATCTGTCATATACCTCTGCTTATTGTAATCGCCTGTCAATTTATTTTTAAGATGTACAATAAATAAACTTTATCCTAATAAATTTTCAAACTTACAGAAACAAGTTAAGAAACCCAATTTACTTAACTGTCCCCTCGCCTGGCAAGGTCTTATGCTGTTCAAAACTGCCTGGTATTGTACATACTTACTCTGAGACGTTTATTTGAAGATATATAAAAATTTCGAGTATACAGGATGAAGTTTATTTTACCTCATCAACTGTGCGTTTTCTATTCGATCTGTCATATACTTCTGCTTATTGTAATCGCCTGTCAATTTATTTTTAAGATGTACAATAAATAAACTTTATCCTAATAAATTTTCAAACTTACAGAAACAAGTTAAGAAACCCAATTTACTTAACTGTCCCCTCGCCTGGCAAGGTCTTATGCTGTTCAAAACTGCCTGGTATTGTACATACTTACTCTGAGACGTTTATTTGAAGACATATAAAAATTTCGAGTATACAGGATGAAGTTTATTTTACCTCATCAACTGTGCATTTTCTAATTGATCTGTCATATACCTCTGCTTATTGTAATCGCCTGTCAATTTATTTTTAAGATGTACAATAAATAAACTTTATCCTAATAAATTTTCAAACTTACAGAAACAAGTTAAGAAACCCAATTTACTTAACTGTCCCCTCGCCTGGCAAGGTCTTATGCTGTTCAAAACTGCCTGGTATTGTACATACTTACTCTGAGACGTTTATTTGAAGACATATAAAAATTTCGAGTATACAGGATGAAGTTTATTTTACCTCATCAACTGTGCGTTTTCTATTCGATCTGTCATATACTTCTGCTTATTGTAATCGCCTGTCAATTTATTTTTAAGATGTACAATAAATAAACTTTATCCTAATAAATTTTCAAACTTACAGAAACAAGTTAAGAAACCCAATTTACTTAACTGTCCCCTCGCCTGGCAAGGTCTTATGCTGTTCAAAACTGCCTGGTATTGTACATACTTACTCTGAGACGTTTATTTGAAGACATATAAAAATTTCGAGTATACAGGATGAAGTTTATTTTACCTCATCAACTGTGCGTTTTCTATTCGATCTATCATATTCTTCTGCTTATTGTAATCGCCTGTCAATTTATTTTAAGATGTATAATAAATAAACTTTATTCTATTATATTTTCAAACTTACAGAAGCAAGTTTTGAAACCCAATTTACTTAACTGTCTCCTCGCCTGGCAAGGTCTGATGCTGTTCTAAACCGCCTGGCATTGCACATACTTACTCCGAGACGTTTATTTGAAGACATATAAAAATTTCGAGTATACAGGATGAAGTTTATTTTACCTCATCAACTTTGCATTTTCTAATGCACCTGTCATATACTTCTGCTTATTGTAATCGCCTGTCAATTTTTTTTAAAGATGTACAATAAATTAACTTTATCCTATAAATTTTTCAAACTTACAGAAACAAGTTTTGAAATCCAATTTACTTAACAGTTCAAAAAATAAAGGGCCTGATGACGTGCAGGGCTGACGCCTGCCAGGTCATGGCTATTGCTCTTAGAATTCCATAAACCGTTAATATACAAATTTCTAACCTTACAGGAAGACCGTTACTCTCAGGGTTCACTGGCTCTTGGACTAATACGGCTATTGAGTGCTAAGAAGGTGTAACAACACGGCCATCCGTTTTTTCTGTCAAATTAATTAGAGTTAAAAATTATGGTAGATCATACTTGTATAATTCATAAGGCACTTGTCAAAAGTTGTGGCAATCGCTCACTTGCAAGTTGCAAGTATAAATCTGACAATCTTTACAAATGTCCTATTCATAAATCTACACACATTTACATTTCGCTTAAATCGCGACCTAAAAGCTTAAGCGAACATAGTATATCTTAAATAAAATCTGGCCTGAAGTCATGACACGAACTAAAGGCATAATTCATAAATATTTACGATGTTTAAATTTAATGCAAATTATAGCTTTCAAATGTTACTGTATTGTTCTACATTGCGACAGGCTGACTCATTTCATTCCATCTAGAATTCTAGACCTTCCAGTGTATATAGGACTTTGGTTTCGTATTGATCGTGAGAAAATGTAGGTTTTCTGTAATTGGATGGTTGGTTAGAATACCTAGTTTTATTGTGATAGAAAAGGATTGTTCGATGCTGTGTCACTGGTTTAAATTAAGCGTTGCTATGCGAACTTAAACGGTGTTTGTAAGTTTTAGAACGTTAAAATTTTATCATAGAGTAGGTATGTTCGGAATGTTAGGCATATGCCAGCTTCACAACAGATCTATCACTATCCTTTTCCCCAAGTTTATAAAAGAAAAGGACAGTTAACATTTATCTGACAAATATTTTATTAGAGGATGGTGAACTCATGGTACGGCTACAGGTTTCATCTCAAATCTCAAAATTTGTGTCGTGCGGGTTACTTAAAGCAATATAAATCAGAATTGACCGCCGCTGTAACACCAAAGGTCAATGTTAGAGTCCCCTAAGCAATATATTAGTTAAGTGTTTCACTGTTACACAATAACTGTCACAGCTCTGGTTAAATTTTATTATTACTTGCTTGGTTGTTTAGTATTAAAGTTCATATAATAAATATGTAATTATGTACAAAACAAATACTTGAAAACGCAAACTAACGGAATGACAATAGAGATCATCATCATCATCAACATCATCACGTAGGCCTCTCCTATTAACTATGCGTATAGACACATTAGGAGGTAAATGCCCATAATCGCCACGCTGGGCAAGCGGATTGGCGATCGCAGTAATGTGTCCACTATGATGACGCTGCTGCCCATCATCAATCTTTTATCAAATAATGGTCAGTGACACTTCAATCCCTTAGTCGACTCTTACGACACCCACATGAGGAGTTGGGGTGGTGACAAATGTATTCTCACTGCCGTCACCACACGGCTAACAAAGACTATTAGATACGATTCCAATATATCTTATTGCGACTGTACCCTATTACTATACTACATATGTAGGTATACAGCGGTTAACCACCTCGATTGATTTACATAACTCATTTTTATATTTAAAAAGCAACAAAAACGAACGAGTAATGAGAACAAATTAACTCGTCAGTTCTAAAAGTCATAATTCACACCACAGTTTTTGCTATTCCTATAGCTACTAGCGATCCGACGAGACAAGATTCCGACGAATCAACGTTGCTAGAGTCAAGATCAAGACCTACTGCGAACTTCGAAAATTTCGAGCATTTGTATCTCTCAAGGTGCATTCAGACCAAACGAGCAAAGTCAAAGTCAAAGTCAAATAATTCTTTATTCAAATTGGAATAGCAACAAACTCTTTTGAATCGCATTGGCTATTCTAACCCCCTACACTGTTAAAAATTAGGGAATTTTACAGACAAAAAAATGTAAAATTACATCATTTTCACAGAAAAAATTGTAATTTCACATATTTTTCATCAATCTTAAATTTATTTTTGTAAAATTTATGAAAAATATGTGAAATTACAAATTTTTCTGTGAAAATGATGTAATTTTACAGAATTCTGTAATTTTTTCGTCTGTAAAATTCCCTAATTTTTAACAGTGTACTCTACGAAATTAGATCGTTACACAAACCACGATTCGTTGATTTCGTAGAGTGAGGGATAGAATAGCGAATGCTCGTTTGGTCTGAATGCACCTTCACTGGTTTTTCATTTGCCGTGTGGTGATGGTAAGAATACATTTGTCAGTACCCCAACTCTTCCCGTGGGTATCGCAAGAGTCGGCTACGGGATTGAAGTGTCACTGACCATTTATTTATCGAATATTGATGATTAACAGCATCGTGAATCATAGTGGACAGTGTCCACTGGACACACTACTGCGATCGAAAACTTGCCCAGCGTTGCGATTATAAGCATTTACCTCCTTATCTAATGCGTCCATACGTATAGGCTTAGGAGAGACCGTTGTCTTATCCAGCAAGGGTAGTGATAAAATATTTTATTCTAGAAGTGCGTGATTATGGATTTATGCTTTGTTTACATTTTTTTTAACATTATACTAACGATTGGTGTAGTAAGGTTTAGAACTTGTCTTACGAGAGTTGAGGTCACGCACACATCAACATGTCATTTAAACACACGAGGATTTTTTTTTCTCTTTTCGTACTGACAGCAAACCCAATTGCAACAGTAGTGCAACAAGGGATTTACTTCAATATTTTGACGCAAGTCATTCATTCATTCACTACATTTCTTTCAATAAGTACTTCATTTACCTCAACTATGGTGAAATTACCTATACTAAGATGATCCATATGGTATAGAGTATAGAATAGACCAACAATATATTGGTTTGCTCTGAAACTATCCAGCCAAAGGGAATGACCAGCCATAGACAAGACAGAGGAAGTTCGGCGCGGGAGTCGGTCAACGCTCTGTGACTCATTCGAGATGACGTTTAAGAAGTTAGCAGGATGGGTTCTCGAACTTTTTAAGGTGAAAAATTATCGTTTTTTATTTTGCTGTACGGTCAAGTGCAAAAATATGTATCGAGAGAATCCTCTTATAAATATGTTATTACAGACTTAAAGTGCACTGGGACATTTTTTTGAGCATTCTTATACATTCTTGTATATAGTAGTTGTTTACCTACTGTTAATATAATTTAATATACATTTTAGTGTTCTTTGTTTAAACAGCCCACGGTGTATACACCTTATTTTGCCTTTGAATGTACGTGGCCTCAGAGAGATGGGAATCGATTTATTATATCGTATACAGTTTGATAAAACATGTGTCATTTTCGATCAAAAGTCATTCGGCCACATCGTCAGCTACCGTAAGATCGGTAATTATATCTCTATTTCAATAAATCTTTGAGACAGTGTGTCGAATATTCAATAAAATAATAAATATCATTAATATCATTATTAATTACATGATTTTGATACGCATTATTCAAATTAAAATCATTTATTTCGGAAATTTTCAATCCATATAAGAGTTAAGTAGTGGAAGTTGCACACATATCGATATGATTAGTAGAGGGTAAAAACTAGAACCCGTGTTCATAAACGTGTCCTAACTTTATTTGTCCCTTTCGGCCTTATAAATATGTCTATAAGATGGAAAGGGACAAACAATTCTTAGTTCTTCTTTCTTATTCTTCACATCAAATACAAAAGCTGTCAATCACACGGCGCGTCAACAAGATGTCAAAACTGAAATTGAATTTTATGCACATGCGTGTAGGTCTGTACTGCTCTGTGGACCATGACTTATATATCGGTCTTCGGCGTTGAATCTGCGGCAAGGGGGTGTCACTCCGCGATTCCGTCGCGCGGGCACAAGTACATGCAGAGCGCCCCGTCTCCGTGGTCTATTCAATGGTTGGCGCGCGCCGTCTCGGAACGCACGTTTAAATTTACAACGCTGGCTCGTCACGTATCGCGAAATATATCGCTTGCAAATATTAGGATTATTTTATACATGTGCATCTTAAATGAAAATGCCGAAAATATAGGTACTGCATAGCAGCATGTTGCAATAATAATAATGTTAATTATCATGACGCGTTTTTCGCACAGCCGATACGTCAGAGAGATACTAAAAAGTAGGTAAGGAACATAATAATACACTTATTACCTACATTCGTAGTAAATTAAATTCTCAGAAACTCAAGTCAATTACAGACAAAACTGTTTATTTTCGGACAAATTTGTCAGTAAAAAAGCGGCACATTTAACTAATGTAAAAAACTTCGTTCTCTCATACTTTTATTGAATTTCGCACCTTTTGTCCTAACATATTATTTGGTTGTCTGACTTTATTCCCATAATATCAAATAGGTACACTGGTGCATATAAGAGAACATGCCGTGTTACGTCTACCTTACGATTGTGATTAAACCATTACTTATTTATGCTGCTTTTGTAATGAATGCGTAGGTACCTAACGTACCTAATTCTTTATTTTTAAATGCATTAAGCAGATATATTACTCGTAATTTCTGCACACCTCACGTACTGTCTACAGATATTTTTAGAATGTTCGTGTTATTATCAGGATTATTCGGATGGATATTCACCTAAAGTTAGCGAAGTCGTGTTGCTATCTCACTCACACTTCAAACAATGCCGCCCGGGCATGTGCGGCCGAAGCACAAAGAAGGTGCCGACCGTGTTGAGACAAATATTTTTGAATCACTTGTATGAAATGCGTAGGTAAATTCTATAATCACGCATGAACTAAATTGTTGAATCAAGACGAATGCTATTAACGCCGTAGATATCATTGCAGTAATGTATTTGTCAGACGCCTCATAGCGCCGTTCGTTATTTTATTAGTTTTCAATAATTGACAACCCTGTTTTCGACGGCGTGCGGCTTATAAGCGACCTTCCCGCCACGCAATACGGCCCATTTCAGCTGCTCGCGTCGCCTCGCGCGCCGTTTTGTTTGGTAATAATAATTGTGTAGGTACATAAAAAGCCGGCATTTGTGAACATCAAAGCAGTGAAGCTTCTGTACTTTATATATTCTGTGTCTGCGGTGCTTATATCAGTCGTTGGCGTCCAAAAGGTTAATAAGAGAGTTAGTTATTAAATCTAAAGGCCATGAATGCCTCATGTTGCTAAATATAATTTATTTCGTAGTTAGAACATTAAGATAAACCTTTCCGTGGGAACCCTAAAGGAACTAATCACGTTTTAGTAAGTAACTTAACCGTAGTTAACGGAGTGGTAATTTATTGTGATACTTATTTCAGATCTATCTGCGACGAATCGGCACGGGCTATTAGCCAACTTAGTTTTGTAGGGCGATTGGAAGTTAAGGTGCGTGCAGACCGAAAGAGCATTCGCTGTTCTAGCGCCCGTTCTAAGAAATCAACCAATCACGTTTGGTGTACCGATCGAATTTCGTAGAGTGGGAGGTAGAACAGCGAATGCTCTTTCGGTCTGCACGCACCTTTACTGTTTAATGAAGAGATTCGTGTCTTCGTTAGATTTAAAATATTTAAATAAGGTAGAAGTACCAGTGCGTAACATGTTAACAGAAAATATTTATTTGAATCAGATGTATTTTTCGACGATCGATAAATAGTTTTACTTTTATGGCCCCAATACATTTTTTGTGTGTAGAAATAATAATAAATTTAAATCGCTACCTGAAATCCGCTCTCTATTCATTACCTTCCTTACATTTATTCTAAATTCAAATAATGACTATATTATTTCAATCGCGATTGTATTAAGGTGCATGCCGACCAAATGAGCATTCGCTGTTCTATCCCACCACAGAGCACGGACCTCTTTAGTGTGTAACCTTAGAGATAGAGGCGGCCTTGGCTGTCATTTTCATAGAAATCGACCGTGTCAGGTAATTTTGACATGTTAATGTAAATAGTGTTGTGGTATGGCTCGATATTTTTATCGATAGATTAAAACCAACAGTTATTTGACTAAAAATGTTACTTGAAAAAAGCTATTCAAACACTCTCATTTTTTAAATCTCACTAAAATGATGTCGTTATGAATGATATAAAAACAGTAAAATTTATACATTTATTTGAATTTATATTTACAATAAGTACCTACTTACATTAAGTTGTTAGCTTTAAGGTTAAAGTTAAATAACAAGTGTTAAGGGTAAGGCTAGACAGAGGTTAAACAACAGGCGGTCTTAAGACCGCCTGTTGTTATATATGTTACCTTTGCATTAGTTTGTTTGTTCAAGGTGTGCAAACTATATCTACTTATATTACGTTATAAAACGCAAAAAGAAAATGTAGGTATATCATAGGTGCTTAAATTAAAATTGTAACTATAAATGGGAACTAAAATTAAACGATCAACCAACCGTAAGGAGTTTAGATGGTTAGGTAATTTAGGTATTATATATGAGGACAGATTAACTAGATGTATAAATGTATAAAGATATTTTTAAATTCGTAAATTGTACCGTTTTACGTTTTCTTGAAAGATTATCAGATGGGTTACTTGGGACAAGAAACACATACTTAAATTCATATGTATTAACAGATAACATCAGAAATCCTTTAAAAGGTACTTTACTTTTAAAACATAATAAAATTATTTAGCAAAGCTAACTTACTTTGTCAAACGCAGAATGGAGTTTTAGAGTTGGACGGGCATTGGATGACAATATACAGGGTGGCCCATTCAAATCGGGCAGTATGGGAAAGTCTGAAACTGTAAGACATACGAAGATTTGTTCTTAGGAACTATGTCACCGATTTTGATAAAAAGAAAAACTGCATTCATACATTTGAAAAAAAAAACTGTACCCAGCTAGGGAATCGAACCCGGTTGTTTTGAAAAAATAAACTTACACTATTTCTATTCAGATATCGTTTGTGTAGGTCTTAAGCAGTAAATGTCTCTAAGAAACATGATGTCTAAGATGAATGGAATTCATTGTTTTCACGTACTTAAATTTATTTTACTACGTATTTATTGTGTAAATCTTAAGAAAAAAGTTTTTTTTTTAATATTTATCGACGCAGTTGTCTTTATTATTAAAATCGATGACATGGATCCTAAGAACCGATCTTCGTATGTCTTATAATTTCAGACTTTCCCATACTGACCGATTTGAATGGGCCACCCTGTAGATCTTGGATTTGTTTTTACAAAACAGTCATTTTGAAATTGGTCGGAACAAATTGTGTCGTGTTTCTGCGGAAACCAGTTCAACTTTCCAGTCGCCGTTATCCAGCGTTCTCTGACACATGGTTCTATAGGAAATCTAAAAATTAAGTCAGAATTTCTCAAACTATATGTTTTTGTATAGTTGCTTCATTGTCTGCCCTCTAGATAAATATTATATTATTGCTAAATATAAATAAATAAATAAATGTTTGGGGGACAGTCTCATACAAATCAACCTAGCCCCGAACTAAGCAAAGCTTGTACTATGGGTGCTAGGCGACGATATATATATGTACTTAAATAGAGAAATACACATAATTATACTTACTTACACATAGGAAACGTCCGTAACTCGGGAACAAATTTTGAATTTCTACTAACACCGTTTAGTTGTAAGAGTTTACATAGACTATCGATAAAAAATTCAGCTTCGTGTCTCTTCACTATGTCTCTCGCCCATACTAATTTTATATTGAATTTAATATAACTTTTTTTAATTACCTGTGATAGGAAACGTTTGAATTTTGTTTATTAACGTACGTAGACTGGTTCCTGCACCAGATTACAGAGCAATGTGGCATTTTTGGTATATTTTTATATTTTATATACCCATGACGTCCTGAGAGGTACTGACAGCACATATGCGTAAAACGCATATGCGCGGCACGGGTTTTGTCTGTCACGCTGTCTCTCTATAGGCGCCCTAAGAGTTCCAACCTCCTTGTATCCCACACTCGACGAAATCAACAAATCACGTTTCCTGTAATGATCTAATTTCGTAGAGTAGGGGGATAGAACAGCGAATGCTATTTTGGTCTGCATGCAACTTTACATATGCATATATGGTACTATAGTAAACAGTTTTATCAAATCACTGTTATATCACTCATTTGTCCAGAATATGTGAGGAAGGGAATGAAGCGGTTGAAACGACAAGAGAACAACCCATTGACGAAATAAAAACGCCACCTTTCTTCTCAATCACTGCGTAATATCGGTAAATACCGTCAAAGGGTTGCAGTCTACAAGACATCCTGTATAAGTCGCACCATACTTGTCATTCATCAAACAGTCGAACAGCCCATTAATGAATGCGTTTACAATTGAAATCCGTCGTCGTGCGCTGAGAATAACCACTCCGTGAGACTAGCTTTAAATAATGCTGGAATATCGAATCGGAATTCGATTGGTCAAGAATTGTTAGGGTTGTCACTGTCAGCGCTAAAAGAAACTGAAGGGTCAATTCCAGAAAGGAAAACTGCAATACTTTCTATTTATTTATTTTCTTTATTGGGGCTTTGAGTATTACATTATTATTTTTTTAGCGCGAGATTTAAAAAATACCTTTAATTGCAGTCAGGTTTGTAACAACAATTAAGCACTAAAATTCAATAAAAACTCGGTCTTGGTGTTAAATAATAAATAAACTATAAGCGATATTTTAATATAAACACGTAAAATCCAGTTAAAATTCTTAAAGATATCGTACTAAATCGTCGTTGTGCTAATCTTACTGGCTACCGTGCCCAAATAGACAAAACAGAAAAATCTGCCAAAAGCTCGCGAATATTCAATTTCATGATCAGTTGTTTTTGGCAACCCTATCCTTAATAAAAGATGCAATGCAACGTAAGAATTTACATATCGACCAAAGCTGAATTAACAAACACTAGCTCTGAAATATAACGGCCCTGTTGTCATAGCATTAAAGTTCACTTTCAAATAAGTTTTGTTGCATTCTGTTCAAACACTCCCGGGGAATCGTAAGGAAGGGAAACTTTATTCAGTTGTGTTAGGGTTGATTTCGCTTTGAAACTCAGAAAACAGGACATAGTATAAATATTCAGTAGAAAATTCTGGGAAGAATATTTTAAGTGAACATGCAAGTCGCATGTGGGATAAGTGTTTTTAGGACTAACACATTATTTTTATAATTTGTTAAAGACACTTATACGTAAGGAAAGGACCGGATTTCTGTAGGTATGTAGTAGAGTTCTTAATAATCAGTATACTCACCAAATAATAAAAACAAACCGACTTCAACCGATTTCTCCATGATCCCATCATGAAGGTGCATGCAAACTAAAAGAGTATTCGCTGTTCTATCCCCCTCCTCTATGAAATTCGATCGTAACACGAAACGTGATTCGTTGATTCGTGGAGTGGGTTATAGAACAGCGAATGCTCTTTTGGTCTGCATGCACCTTTAGGCTGCGTTTCCACCAGAGATGTGTGAGGATGTGTTTCCATACAAATAACACCTATTAATGACTCGAGCGAGCTGTCATTTGTATGGCTATGGAAACACATCCTCGCACATCTCTGGTGGAAACGCAACCTTAGACCCTGACTTGGTGCCAACGGCACCACATAGGCTATACTCGTGTTTCCCTGTTTCTTAGCAGGCCTTAGCAAAAAGTTGAAATCTTTCAAAAAGTTTGTATTTGAAGTACCTACACTCAGGCAGTTGGAATTGGAACCGTAAGCGACTGTAGAACCATGTAAAAAGGGCAAGTCGTAAGAGATTTCTTCCAACCTCATTTATAACGTTATGTTGATATGGTTCCTGAGTTGCTTAAGGTTCCAATGAGGGTTTTCGATATTTTTTCTGTCACCAGGCATGAGGTCCAAACAGCTGTCCGATTCATACTAATCATAGGTACTGAATATAAAATATCGAAATTCTATTGTATTTGGAAGTTTATTGATATTGTAATGGATTATGACTAGTAAACTGTCGCCGAACTGAAGATTGAGCTCTAAAACGGGCGCAAAGTCACTGGTATTAAAGAAAATTACTAGAACATTGTTAATTTCACGGGAATTGACTTGGAACTATTTATTTTAGAAAACAATATTCCTAAAGTAATGGTTTTAGGAATAAATAAACCAAAAAATAAATTGAATTTTAAATACGCGTATTTATTTTGACAGTTCGTTGTACCTTACGCACCGTGCTGCCATCTCACCGCCCATAGTGGCAGAAAAAGTATTTAAAACCCTTATTGGTTGGCTGTACCTACTTTTAACTTAGGTTATATCTGCTGTCTGTCCAGAAAGTAATTATTTGAGCAAACGAGTGCCCTGTGGCCTCGACTCACTTCTACCGACCTGGATTCTCGTGCCAAACAAAGTTCAGTATTTATCGTTCGGACAATTGGTTGCAGTTTCATAAATATGTACGCTTTTCTGGAATCTAACCTTCATAAATGACTCCTAATTTACTTAAGCCGCTAAGAATTGTTTGTCCTTTTCGGTCTTATAGACATATTGATAAGACCGAAAGGGACGAACAATACTTAGCGGTTTGTTAAGATAACATACGTTTATGAATGAGGAGGCTAGATTCCACTAACTTAACAAACTGCTAAGTATTGTTTGTCCCTGTCGGTTTTATCAATATGTCTATAAGACCAAAAGGGACAAACAATACTTAGCGGTTTTTTAAGTTAGGAGACGTTTATGAATAAGGGCGTACAATTTTAAGCCGGGGGGGCGGTAAAATGAAATTTATTGGTGTTACATTCGTGGGGTGGGTTTTCTATAGAAAATGTATAAATAAGCCACTAATTAAAACTGATACTTTAATTACTAATTAAAAGAACAAACACTAAACTAAAACACTATTAATCACACACTTAACACTTCAAACTGGTACACTTTTACACTCTCAAACTCGCAGTCTTCGCTCTTAACTAATGTTAGCTCTTCGCTGTCTCACTTGAAAACTACTCCTTCGGCCGGGTCATGCTGTGTATTTATACCAGCCACTCAAATCTACAAAGTACGAGAAGATTCGACTCTAGAAAGTTCCCGAGTTAGGTGCGCGAACATTCTAGAGTATCGCTGTCTCTTTCTACAGGTTTCTCTTTCACACCCGTCCAGAATGTTCTCTCTATAGCTGTCTCGTTCACATCCTTCCAGAACATTCTCTCGTCCTGTCTCTATCTAATAGTGCTTTCTCTTTCACTCCTATGAGAAATTTAGCTATATACCGATTTGTACTTTTTATCATGCCACCGGCGTAACATTGGGATTGGGATACAATTTTATTTCCGCCTCTGTATGTTATTTTATTGTCTTGTGAATATGTAAATTATGTACACATCAACAACCTA
>JALPQI010006629.1:0-57160 GCA_025490895.1 Thaumatotibia leucotreta | reverse complement strand
ATACATACACATTAGACACGAAAATCATTAGGACAAACTTAACGATAGTTAGGAACAACCAAGTTAGGATCAACAATTTCGACAACACAAAAATATGTGCAACAATGTTTGGGCCATTCATTTTTCGGCGTAAAGTTGGTATGCGACAAATTTTTTGAAATAAAAAAATTATGCCACCCGATGTAGACCCAAAATTAATTCCAACCTTTTTAGGGTTCCGTGGTAAACGAGGAACCCTTATAGTTTCGCTATGTCCGTCTGTCCGTCTGTCCGTCTGTCTGTCCGCAGCATAGCTCATAGGCCGTTAGTATAACAAATTTGCAATTTGGTACAGGTATACCTACATATCAGTCACACCAAAAAAGAGAAATTCGGGTTACAAAAGACAGTTTTTTTTGTAAGTTAACGTTTTCGTTTTCGTATTAGTTTAGTGGTAAACACAAAAAAAAATTCTTGCCCCAGGGTCTGCTGGATGCGGGTAACGCAGGATCGGTCATTGTGGCAATCTTTGGGAGAGGCCTATGTTCAGCAGTGGAGTGTCTTTCGGCTGATATGATGATGATGATGGATGATGATGATGACATTACGATACAAGTGTGAAAAAAGTAAAGGTTGGCGATAAAAGAAAACACGACTGAAAGGAATGTTTTAAATCGACACGAGATTTTAGGGTTCCGTAGTAAACTAGGAACCCTTATACTTTCGCTACGTCCGTCTGTCTGTCTGTCTGTCTATCTGTCTGTCTGTCCGCAGCATAACTGAGTGACCGTTAGAATTAGAAATTTGCAACTTTGTATAGTGTACATATTAATCAGGCCGATAAATGGATAGAATAATATACAAGGTGATCCTATTAACTATGCGTATTGGACATTAGGAGGTAAATGCCCATAATCACCACGCTGGCAAAAGGGTTGGCAATCGCAGTAATTTGTCCACTGTGACGATGCTGTGCTGCTGCTGCTCATCATCAATCTTCTATAAAGAAATAGTTGTTTGTTGTACAACAAAGTGTTTGTGTAGGTGTTTTAAACGTGTATGCGCAAAATAAAGAAGGCTAAACCAGTATGCCATTTAACACTATACCAAACATTCTCCGCCAAAAA
Organism: Thaumatotibia leucotreta; assembly: GCA_025490895.1. Classification (NCBI taxonomy): domain Eukaryota; kingdom Metazoa; phylum Arthropoda; class Insecta; order Lepidoptera; family Tortricidae; genus Thaumatotibia; species Thaumatotibia leucotreta. The sequence continues at coordinate 56,054 of JALPQI010006629.1, read as the reverse complement.
ATTTTAGGACAATCGACGTTATACAACACGACAGGCACCCCTTAATTTTATCTTAAAAATATACTCTTCAGACAAAGTTTCGGTTCAAAGACATTTTTTTTGTACAGTTGTATGACGATGAACACTGTCACTGGCGTCGAAAGTGTTAAAAGGGATAAATATAAAAAAAAAACTGAAATCGATTGTCTTATTTTTTAATCAGCAGTTGGAATACGACGTATCAAAGCGCTATCTTTCAAATCACAGTATTTCCATACAAACTTTCAACTACCTTTTAACCACTTTAGAGTTTAAATTTTATAAAATGGTTTCTTATTTTGTATACAAATAATTATATAAGTAACCTTCTGTAAAAATGCCATCTTTCTAGCCCTAGTAATTCACACTAAATTTATAATCTACCTTAGTCTCCTTAAACAAAATCTACAGCCCTACTTAACCCTCTCAATCATGAAATTTCCCTACTCTCTGATATATTATTGCTTTTTTCGTATTTTACTTAGTAAATCTCCTACAATGTTTTAGGTATCCAATTGTAAATTTGCATCCCCTTGTTATAAAATACTTTTATAGGCATTATTATAGCTTTAAGTTAAACTTCAACACAATAAAAATTCTAATCCCCTTTTATCCTTTAAGAAATGATTCAATTACATTTCTTGTACCCTTGTAAAATACCTTATTAATATTAAAGTTTCAAGTTTCTAAATTAAAATAAATTTGGATCCCACCTTTGCACTCTTATCTTACCAGAAAAAACAGCTTATACACGAAGTTTGACATTGTCATTCAAATGAACAATAAGTTGAGTCTCTAATTGTTTACATTTATTTTTACCAATGTATAAAATACGCAATAGAATGTCGAATTTACAAGATTATGTTTGTAATTTACCATTTTTGAAGTTACCTACCAACCACGTTAAGTTAGTTGTCAGCCTCCGTAGCCTAGTTGGTAGTGACCCTGCCTACGAAGCTGGAGGTTCCGGGTTCGAATCCCGGCGAGGGCATTCTTTGTGTATTTATTTATGACAAATGTTTGTTCCTTGGTCATGGCTGTCTATGTATTTAAGTATCTATATGTATCTATCTATTATATATATCGTCGCCTGGTACCCACATTACAAGCCTTAATTGAGCTTACCGTGGGACTAGGTCGATTTGTGTAAGATGTCCCAAGATATTTATTTATTTATTTATTTTACCTACGCCACATAAACGTGTACGAGTATTTGCTCGTACTATGATCAAAACATAGTACCTACCGAAAACAAGCAACATTATTATTAGGTACTTTGTTTGTGCAATATGCAACACGGAAGTTACCTCTTACCTACATGTATCCTAGGTACCTAATGTAGGCACGAGGTTAAATAAAAACATCAAAATTTATGCAAGGTACCTACATCATTTTTGCGTAAAGGTGCGTTCAAACTAAAAGAGCATTCGCTGTTCTAACCTCCCACACTACGAAATTCGATCGGTAGGTACACAAAACGTGATTGGTTGATTTCGTAGAACGGGCGCTAGAATAGCGAATGCTCTTTTGGTTTAAACGCACCATTACTATTAAGAACAGGAATTCCCTCGGTTCACCAAGGAGCAGTTCATAACAGCCTTCGTTATCCTTCTGCCACTGACGACAACGACTGCGACTGGTCTGGTGACGTGATATGATTAAATCTTGTTATCGACATTGAAATCCACACTCCTTTTTTTAACTTTAGAACAACCTGTATATTAGCAGCTCCTGAGGTAATAAAAAACCGGCCAAGAGCATGTCGGCCCATGCTAGGGTTCCGTAGTTTTCGGATATCTCTGAAAATATTGACTTTAGAAAAAAACTTTGTTTGAAAATCCCTTATTTTTTTTCAAAGACCTCTTCAACGATATTCCACACGATAAGATTACAGAAAATAAAAAAATCGTTTACACTTCACCAGCTTTTTTCTAATGTTTATTTTACCACTTTGTCGGCATAATTAATATGTATATCTGTACCAAATTGCAGATTTCTAGTACTAACGGCCACTGAGCTATGCTGCGGACAGACAAACGGACAGAGCAAAACTATAAGGGTAGTGTACTACGGAACCCTAAAAAGGTACAATAGTATGAAACCTCTTTTAAAGAGTAGCTTACATAAATACTCTACATTTATCCGTTCCCTTAATTCCTTAACGGTTAAGGGACCTCTACCATTTAACCTGGTCTTTTTATTTTTATTTTTGTCAATAACATGCTCCATAACTTACACAATCAATCAGAAATATCTGCCAAAAGTGAAACACGTGTCGTTAAGGAGTTCCGTTCTGGTCTTTATCAGCAGTTCCACCTACTCACATTACAACGCATAAATGAAAATGCTTGATGTGTAAATGATAATACAGTATCCTAAGGTTTGATGAAGTCCCCCGTTTCCTAAGAAAACGCCCCATCAAAACTCGTATTTGACAATAACTTACACGCGACCATCTTCATTGCTTAAAATGCATAACCAGTTACATACATACAAAACACCAAAGTGTTCCGAAGTTCCGTTCTAGCCTTCATCGGCAGTTCCACTTTCCTAAGTAAGGAATTATCACTTTTTGAAGGAAAATGGATGATTGGTTGGGTTGATAAATCTCAAACCGGTTTTATGTGTGCAACAACATCACCATCAACATCATCGTCATCATCAACAACCTATATCAATACACTGCTAGACAAAGGCCTCTCCTATTACTTATGCGTATGGATGCATTAGGAGGTAAATGTAAATCGCCACTTCAATCCCTTTTTCATAACATAGAGCAGTGGAGTCGATATTACAAACATTTTTAACTTGAATAAATGATTAACTTGTAAAATAATAACGAAATAGCGTTAATTTCAAGCTGGATTTATCAAGGAATTTAAATAAACAACATGAGTTTTATTTTTGAGAAACTAGAAAAATATAAATTTTCAATTAAATGTTGGTACATGTGAAAATTTATTTAAGATTGATTTTTTAAGGTTCTAGTTCTCTCGAAGACCGTAAATATTATATAATAATCATAAGCTATATTACAAAGAATGATTGAACTTCAATTCATAGGTAGTCAAATATTAGAGATGAAATTATTTAATACTTAAAATTTGCGAAACCCTGTTTAAAATAATATATTTATTATTATTTCTGAATTAATTATTCAATCAATCAAAAAAAAATAAACGACGACTCCACTGTTCTCTGTCCACCTAATGCCACCAAAATTCCTAACCCTAGTTATTATACACAAGAATAAAGAAAATACAAATAAATAACTAGGAATGTATTGCAATCTACGAATTTAAACTAGTAGGTATACCTTTTGTGTCCGTATTGATAGAGACCTGTGCCACTCAGCGAATCCTTCAGTATTTAAGTATCAGTAAAGCGTACGTGCCATTTCTAGAAAGAGAATATAAGTATAATATATAAATCATTCTAGTTTCAAACCAAAAACCAATAAGTTACGTTTTCGAACTTATTTATATGCAGTTCAGCTTATTTTGTGTGCCGTAGCCGCAGTTTCCATGATACACTTTGTAGTTCCCGAGGATCTGGTTTTTACTGTTATACTGTAAGTATCATCATCAGCCTATGTTAGTTCACTGCTGGACGTAGGCCTCTCCTATTAACTATGCGTATAGACGCATTAGGAGGTAAATACCCATAATCGCCACGCTGGGCAAGCGGATTGGCGATCGCAGTAATGTGTCCACTAGGATGACGCTGCTGCCCATCATCAATTTTGTAGAATGGTCACTTGGTCAGTGACACTTCAATCCCTTAGTCGACTCTTACGACACCCGCAGGAGTTGGGGTGGTGACAAATGTATTCTTACTGCCGTCACCACACGGCGTACGATTGTAAGTATAACTTATTATAATAAATAAAAAATAATATACATAATATTTTCTTCAGTTACCGCGAGGATTACACATGAAATAAAACTATGAAAACAGTCATCCGCAGACCACGAAACCTGTAGTGTTCGAAACGTCGGAAAGAGGTTAAAATTAGTAAATATACGCGAATTTATCCTTTTTCATGTTTTTATTTCAAAACTAATTTACTTTCAATATTGAATGTACTGAGAAGATGCGGGTACAATACTTTCTTACCAAGAAATCGCGGCCGCAGAAATCGCGGTGGCGATGAGCACAGATTTTATTCCACAAATCAACCATTAAATTAAAGACTCGAATCACTTTGAATATGTATACCAAATCGTATCCGTAAACTTTTTTCATTTTTAATCGTTTTTGCGAATGTAACTTATACGTGTTCGGTAGTATTGAGTTTTATTTTGAATCAGTTGTTATAGTTTTCTTGTGTTCCGTCATAAAAATAACAAGAAACTTAAATAAACGATGGGGTTCGAAAGAATTTCTTCGTTCTGATTTTCCCTACTTATTTAAAGACACTTTGAGTACTGGCATCCCTTGACGTGTATGTACACAGATAAAATATAGGGAAGATTCCGTGTATTAAGACATACATGAACAAACTATTGTCATCCTTCACCCCATCTCAAGACGTATTCCATAAGGAAAAAGAGACAAATAAAGTAGCTCTACTTGGTCGTGAACTCCATCAACGACTCCATTTTCTTGAACAATGCTACCAACCTGACTAGATAAAATGTCATTACTATTAGTGATGTCCAGTCTTCAATCGTATACTTTTATCGTCAATAATAATATTTTTACCAAATTAGCTAGCGAATACAGTAGGAATAAACCTTATTTCCTACTCAAAATCACGATCTTCTTCGATCGTGATTTCAAAATCTACATTTTAGGATAAAAATAAAATCACATAGTTAACGAAATATTTTCTTTAATTAAAATGTCATAATGAGGGTTTCCTAAAACGTATGCCACTAGTTGGCGCCACTTAGCCGTAAGGTCCCGCTAAGAAACACAATTATCTAGCCCCAAAGAAAGACTAAGTAAATGTTTTTTTTTTTAAATAAAGTTTAAATTTTTTATGTATTTTTTTTAACTCATACAAAATATTTAAACCAGAAACTATAAACATAGAATTTAAACAAGTTTCTGGACCTGCTCCCGCCCTGGTGAACATGTTTTATGGACTTATCATTCCTTAAAGCATACCTAACAATTTTGGTATGATGGCTTCTTTATAATTAAATTAATCAGTCTACACAAGTATCACATGAGCGTCATTATTAAACTAAACTTAATTTACTTGCTGGTTGACATGACATTGGATGATTACCAAATATGGTGGGTAGTACGTCAGAATGTAATCACTTATGCGCGTACCCTTGCCTGAAACAACAGCTTAAAATTGTGCGGAGCATATTTTTGAATACTCTTTAGGGTACCAGTCGTCTGCCTTTTTGATATTTTTGACCCATAATAGCCTTTGTTCAGTGTCCAGTGGAAACCTGTTGGACATTAAAAACATCGATTAATTTTTGAGTTGACTATCAATACATTTATCGATATCACGATCGGTCTCTTAAGTACCACACTATGCGATACAAATGTTTGATTCCCACTATTTATAATTACATTACGAATGTAAATACAAATGGTTTAATCACAAAACTACACATATGTATCCGACAACAAATATTGAATAAGATTTTCAGTTACTTTTACCTTAATAAGGTTCGAAATCTTAAAATTCAAGTCAAAACTAAATTGCCGGTGAAACGTAATGTCTTTATTTTGTTCATTCAGGTAACCCTGGCGGTTTTTACACCCTGGAACGACACAAGTCATCACTTTTATCACATTCCGTGCACTTATCGAACAGAAATATACATGAAAAGCTTTATTTTAATCACTTTTACTATTTGCGGTTTAGGTGCACTAGTATACACAAACAAAGATCTTTGACAGGCATTGCCGGCGTCACCCACAGATAAAATAGACTCGGTCTATCAATTTTATATGTCTATGTGTATGTATATGATTTTATGTCATTTTCAATGTCAAAAAGAGCTGTCAACGGGAGCGATTTGGCGTGCGTCCGACCTCGAGGAGGCGCTCGCGCCATCTGAGTCAAAAGAGAATTTTGACTCGTGTCACCATTTGTATGGAGAATATACGTAATTTTAAATTAAGGATTAAATTTCTCCGTTGTCTTTATGAGGAAAAATATGAATATGCCCTGATGCACTAATTCAGTTATCTGGCTTTTAAATTAACATGAATATTATAAGCCCGTAAAAGAAAAATATGCATTGCGTCGTGTTCGAAAAATATGCAATTTTTTCAATTTTCGGTACATTTAGAGCCGATTTCTAGGAAATCCATGTAAATATAAAATATAATATCAATTAGAGCCTCCGCACCGGTTCTTTCTGAATAAGCTCATGTAAGAAATGTGTTTGTAGAGTTATATTTACTTAACAAATTCTTTGTTCGAAAATAAGTCTAAAACGACAAAATCGGGAATCCGACCCTTAAATGAAAGAATATTAATTGCGCGATAAGATAATTATTTCATGTTTTTCGTAGCATAATTAGGTAAGGCGATATTAAACCAAGAACGTTAGCAAAACTCAACATTTTATCTAGTTTACAAAACAGATACTATTTGAAATCTCGAATCTCTGAAACTATAAGACCTACGGTAATGCATGTTATCTCATCTTGTTACAAATTCATTCATCTTTAAACGTTACCTGTACATATTGTCAAAAAACGTGAGGCTTTTTTTATAAAAATCAGAAACTAAAAATAGACAGTAAATTTCACAGTTTTTCACGTATAACGCAGCTAGCACAACTTTTTTTTGCTTGCAAAATGTGGTTTTATACTGCCCTATGGTGTCTAAATAACATACCAAAAATGCAGCTTTACTACATGTTTTGCGGTGTCATACTTCCTGGCGGTGTCATGGTGTCGTACAGTATTCAAACTAATATCAATAAAATGTACATGAAATGTACGAAATTGTACGCTAATTAAAAAAATTGTACTACACGCACGATACGAGAAAACGGTGTTAATCCGTCACCGCTAGGAAGCATACTTCCTGGCGGGGGTTATTTATTTTGTTATGTTGCGGCCGAGTATTTAATGGGCATTTCAATCAGAAAATATGTACGAGAAATGTACGTTCTGGTTCTAAAGCGTTTTTAGGTATATCTATCTCATAGGTGCTTTAATTTGGTACTAAAAATCATTTCAATGGAACTTGATTTATTTAACGTGTTTGATCAATTATATTTCAATTATGTTTTTTTATTGTATGTATGTAGGTTATATGTATGTATATAAATATTTATAATATATTTTATAATGTGATAAATATATATATTTTTTTATAGTGAGTCATGTGTTTATTGTTGATACTCGTATTATTTCAGTTTACTTGTTACATACCCAAGATAGCACCGCCCACACCTTCTCTGCTTTGCCTTAAGGTTGACTGGTAGAGAATGCCCTTGGCATTAAGTTCGCCTTTTGTACTTTAAGATTTTCTTTTGTGCAATAAAGTTTAAATAAATAAATAAATACATAAACTGTTTCCCAATAATTAATAAATTATTATTGTAAATAACTTCTGCGCGTAATGATATAGGAAATAGGAATATTACTAAGTATAATTCGTTATAATATATTAGAAACGATTTCTACGGAGATATTCAGCAATAGCAGAACGTACAATTTTCGTACATATTTTTTAATTGATATGAACATTGAAAACTTGGCCGAAACATAACAAAATAAATAGCCCCCCGCCAGGAAGTATGCTTCCTAGCGGTGACAGATTAACACCGTTTTCTCGTCTCGTACGTGTAGTACATTTTTTTTTAATTAGCGTACAATTTCGTACATTTAATGTATATTTTTTTGATGTTAGTTTGAATACTGTACAACACGATGTCACCGCCAGGAAGTATGACACGTTTTGCGAGTTTAATGTACGATTTGACCGTACTATAATGCTATCTGCGCTAAATAGTAACCGTTTTACACGTTTCCTGAAAAAGTATTTCTTTACTAAAAAGTACCTGTTTCAAATGCTCTATCAATATGTAAAGCCATTTTCATACCCTTCCATTAGCAATATTTATTTGGAAATTGGAAAAAAAAATTGTGTCTCCGTTAGATCCCTCGCGGGTCTTTTTAAAATATTATTTATGTACACTTACGCATTCCAGATTTCAAGCACCTAATGCGACGGTCATCTACACTAGAGGTCCACACAGCCAGGGTCTCTCTGAAAGACATCGTGTGCTATCTATCGCTATTGGAAGCTGGGAGACCAGAGGATAAGCTAGAATGTGAGTATAAAAGCCAGGGTAAACCTGGACCCCACATAGCAAAGCTGGCAACATGACGGTATGTCTACAGGGCATCGTGTGTCAGTATCTGCTAGAAGCTAGGAGATAAGAAGATAGACTGGAGTATGATTACAGTAGCCAGGTTAAACCTGGACCCTATATGCTAGAGTTTAACAACCAGCGTTTCTCTACAGAAACGCGTGTCAGTCTCTGCTAGAAGCTGGGAGACCAGAGGATAAGCTATAATGTGCGTATAGTAGCCAGGTTTTGGACCATAATGGAGCTTCACAACTAGGGTTACTCTACTCGCATGTCAGTCTCTGCTAGAAACTAGGAGATAAGAAGCTGGAGCGTGAGTATAGTAGTGAGATGAGCAAGACAACGGGAACACTCGTAACAGTACTTGAGTTGCTGCCCTATAATATGAAGATATTCCCAACAAAATTTTGCATTCCAGACTTACCGATCTTATGTTTATATCATTATTATATTTTTTGCTTCATCATCAGTCTATATCAGTGCACAGCTGGACGACGGCCTCCCTTTATCGCATGCGTATGGATGCATTAGGAGGTAAATTCCCATAATCGCCACGCTGGGCAAGCGGGTTGGCGATCGCAGTAGTTTCCACTATGATTCATGATGCTACTGCCTATCAACAATCTTAAATAAATAAATGGTCAGTGACACTTATAGCCCTTTGCCGACTTTCGTCACCCACGGTAAGAGTTGGGGTGGCGACAAATGTATTCTTACTGCCGTTACCACTCGGAAAAGTTTGAGCTCAATAAAATGATAAATATTTCTGTTTTCCAGTCATGTTCCGGTTATACGACACTGATGGGAACGGAGTGCTGGACACCAACGAAATGGATTGCATCGTCAACCAGATGATGACCGTAGCTGATTATCTTGGATGGGAGACTTCAGAACTGAAGCCGGTGAGAAAATTGCAGAACAAACAATTATTCGTGAGAGATAAACTCCTGCCATTACCCAATACCCTAAAATCAGCATCCAACCGTTAATGTGCGCACCTAGGCATCATTCTGCCATTCTAGTGTAAAAAGCAGTATTTGCTATGAAACTTCATAGCGAAAAACCGCCTTTTGCCTAGAATTCGAGGCAGCTTTTTGCTATGGAGTTTCATAGTAAATACTGCTTTATGACACTAGGACAGCAGCATTGTTAAGAGCCGTAATATTGTTGATGGAGAGATTTCTAATATGCTTTCTATTGTGCCAGCCAGAATTATATTACGATACGACATCAGTCTTTTCCTTATATTGATTAAGATAAGTACCTATACCTTGGCTTTCCTTTGCCTCTCATTTCCTCAATATTACCCTCCAGTGTGTTTGTGGAAAATGTGTCGTGGTAGAGTGAATGCTGCTCAGCAAGATCCACTTTCCAAAATGTCCCAAACCGTTTGTATGAAACATTCCTTTTTTGTTACTAAAAATGAATAGGAAATAGGAATCTGGTACCAAAAACGGAAATTCTCATTTAAACTTTCTGGGATATTTTGGGAAATGTGGCGGGTCTTGCTCAATATCATTGACAGCCTACCAATGTTTATCAATATCCAAATGTACAAGTTTTAACCGACTTCAAAAAAAGGAGGAGGTTCTCAATTCGACAGATTTTTTTTTTTGTTGTATGTATGTTACCTGATATCTCCGAGAATAGTGAACCGATTCTAAAATTTCTTTTTGTGATCGGACGTGTATTACCCCGAGATGGTCCCATTGGCACCAAGTTGGGGTCTGATGATGGGATCCTGGAGAAATCAAGGGATCTCTTCAAATGTTATAGGTACATGTATTGGTAATTTTCATTTTACAAGAATGCATTCAGAAAGTAGGATTTGAGGAAACCAATGATGGAAACAAATCGGGGATCTTTGAGAAATCGGTTGAAGTCGGTTTTATAAATTTTTAATTTGGTGATTATTTTTAGAATTGCTCAGGTAGTATACCTACTCTACATTGTTTCTAATATTTAATTTAATTTGCAGATCCTCCAAGACATGATGGTGGAGATAGACTACGATGCCGATGGAACAGTTTCATTGGACGAATGGAAAAGAGGGGGGTAAGTTCTCATTATATAAAAAAAGAAAATTCTTACTGAAAGTATTTCAAGAAACAACTTTGGAAAAAACAATCCAGCAAAGAACATTCATCATTGATTTCTCAAATACCTACCAAAAACGAAATGACTTTGGTTAGCTTCGGAAGTATTGAAATGAGTAATTTTTGGTCGATAGTGTTTAGGCAATATAAAATAAGTTTTGCTCGGTTCGAATGTTCCTCTCAACTGTGCAGACAACCGAAAAGGACGTTTGACACTAATGTAATTGGAAATTAGAATTTACTTTTAAAGGTTTATTTTACAGTAGTACATTTTTCAAAGACCACACACGACGGGGTAGTGAATCATGTATAAAATTGTGAGCTGTGAACTGAAATGAATGAATGAAATGAATTTATTAACATAAAACATAACTTAAAATTAAATTACATTAAAAACAAAGATATCGAAGTTGTGCCAAAGGGTCCTAACTCAGCTTTTTGTCACGTAGTGCACCACAGGGCACACTACGCAACGCTGATTTTCAGTGAGGCCCGAAATTAAGACAAAACATCCCATGAATGTATTTATTTCCAGAATGACAACCATTCCACTCCTGGTACTCCTGGGGCTGGACACCAACGTGAAGGAAGACGGTGAACACGCCTGGAGACTGAAGCACTTCAGCAGACCAGCTTATTGTAACCTGTGCCACAACATGCTAGTTGGGCTTGGGAAGAAAGGGCTGTGCTGTATATGTAAGTATACAACATCATCAGCCTATGTCAGTTCACTGCTGCTGCTGGGCATATGGCTCTCCTATTATCGATGCGTCCATATGCATAAATTCCCATTAGTATGTCACCAATTCACCATCCACGTTGAGCAAACGGATTGGCAATTTCCTATTACACCGCTATAATGATTAGTGATTAGAACTTTGAGCGCAAAACTTGTCATGGGACATGAAACAGCACATACATACATAAAATATGAAATTTTACCTTCCAATAAAATTATTATTATGTTTCCTAGACTTCGGATATCTTCAGGATGTGAGAGCGTAGCGTCTCCCAATGACCGATAGATGCCGCTAGCGTCTATGAAGCCGCTCCACAGCCCGTAGCGCGCCGCTGTGACGTAGTTTCCGCCCCGACAGCTTCCTGTAACCAACCAGCTCGCACCCGGCGACTCGCCGCCATTTCATTGTTGAGGAGAATGTAAAGGTTGATAAAATATTGCCACCAGGAAGGCATTATCCAGATATCCGAAGTCTAGGAAACATAATAATAATTTTATTGGAAGGTAAAATTTCATATTATGTGTTCCGTTCGACTTCGGATATCTTCAGGATGTGAGACCTGTCTATTATCTCCTGGTGGCGAGTCAGCGGGTGCAGAAATGTTAGGGCTCTACTGCCCTAAAACAACCAATGAATTTTGACGTGTAGTCAATAAAATTAAGAATACATGATGCATCGCTTTGCATTCAGAGGTTAAGAATAGGCTCAAACGAGGCTTTTCGGTTAGGTAGAGTAGATATCCGCAGATTATATATAGGACTTACTTATCCGCAGATTTTACACATAAGTTTCACATAATATTTTCGGTAATTTATACGAATAGACACGTCCAGAATACCGTCGAATAATAATAATAATTCATATTTTGATGTTATCGAATTTAGAACGGAATTTCAGACAGAAAATAATTAAGTGAGAATTATTAGAATAATTGTCTACGTATAATACAGTACAGTGTAAGGTCATGGACTCTAGACTCGGTATTAACATTCCATATGTGGGTTTCTCTCTGATGTCGTACAGCTGTTCAGATTAAAACTAGTATTCTTTAAGCGTTTAATCAAACAGGCACCTTGAAGGCGAAGGTTTCGCCAAATAAATACTTTACAAATAATATTAATCAGAGATTATCGTTCGCTACGCTAAATGCGATAAAATATGTGAGGATATTTTCGTTACTTGATTTGATGAGATAGCTGGCAGACGATGTTATTTTTAGCGTACGACGATGACTATTTTCCATATGGGCGTACCTGTTTTTACTTTGGAGAAACGCCAACGGAACACCAGCAGACTTTTCTTTTGATCTGGTCAGTCAGCGTCGGTGTAGTAGCGTTCCGCTTACCTAAACGCATCGTGCGTTCAGTTAGGGCCAGTAGACCGAGGCATACTGTGGCACGTGGGCGTTTGAGGTGAGCGAACAGGTCGATGGACGGGGTACCCTAGCGGGTGAAGATCTGCTCAGTGGCTTCCGGGCGCTGGTGCCGCTCGGGGGCGCAGAGTCCCCTAGCTCGTCCGTCGACTTTCTGAAAGTACCGACCTGTAGGTATATGAACCGAACTGGTTCCGTAAGTTGTGAACCTGTAGTGCGTAGGCAATTCCCTGATGCCAATACTTTCTGCGTTGGTCGTTGTAACTAATAATCATACTAACTATCGATCTCCTCAGGTTCTCCTTAAGTTTTAAAGAGTAGTTTTTTTTTTTTTTTTTTTGGAGTCGCAGTGCAAGTTCCCTGTTGGAGACCACGCACCGGCTTCCTGTTGAGGATCGACTGAGAATGCGGTGCGTTGATCAATATACTCAATATAGTGTTTCCTTCTTACCTCGATATGAACGTATTTTATTACGTTCTTAATCCACCATGGGAGATTCCCTCAAGAGTCCGGTTGGCAGATGAGATGGGAGCTGGCATGGGACTCTGTAATCGCCCGAAGCAGTGTTAGGGCCTGCGATAGTGCAACCAGCCTCCATGGACGCCCAAGTTCGTAAGGTTGAGTCCGTCTAGGAGCGCACGGCGTTGGACGCGAGACACTGTCTCGCAACTAATCATTTACCTTATTTTCCCTGCAGGACGCAAATGTTGTGGCTATGGTTTGAGTAAGGGTTGTAACGTATTTCAGGTAGTATATTTGCTAACCTAGGTTGATGGGGGTCGATCTGGTAAACTGTACTCCTTTTTCGACTGGATTGCTATCAGGAAATAGTCTTGATAGGTGATCAAACGTTGGTCAGAAATGTATCATGTGGAAGCAGTCACGGACGTATCCAATTGTTTACTTACAAATAATATTAAGTATACTAAAACTGCCCAGGACCGGAGTCAGAGGTGAACAGTCGTGTTGGGGACCAGGACTTTCTTTGGGTCGTTGCGCTAGAGGAGTAAGTAAGTTCAGCTATTAATATGGGAGACCTTTAATCGGCTCTGGGAAAGAATAATCTGTGTAGGGACAGCACCGGGCATAGCAATACGCTTAGATAAAAACGAAGAATTTATATTCTGTGACGAGTATACCGGTGTTTCGAGCTATCTCTCCATGGCCTCTTTCCTCGAGCAGCTGTATCTCGAGCTCGCTTACGACCGGGGGATTTTTGTCCCAAATTTGTTTATTGCCCTCGGAGAAATGGTCCGTTTTATGAGGAGGAACCCGTATTGTTGGAGAACGACTGCGAGTAGAGAGATTATAAGAAATCTGTTTCCAAACCTTGTCAATACCATCAGTTTTCAGAAAGCAGGCCCGCGGATTTGAGTGTCTGAGGAATCCGGGGCTGATCAAACATTTGTAGAATAACATGAGATATTACGTTACAGATTCCATTCATTGTCGAACAGGTCTTCGGTTTGGTGCACTAAGTTTTACTGCTTCTGCTGTATTGGATCGTGGGAGACTGCAGGTAGTATTTGAATATAGATACAACGTACAGATTTCCTATAGAACAATAGGACGCAGTTCCTTGTGACTCGGTCAGCCACTACAACGGATCCTCGATCGAGAACGAGGGATCCGCAATCCCCCCAGCTGCAGTAGGCACGTGTATGTCTATCAGGGACACCCGAAGCAGGAGCACCAGACTGTGGTTTGCAATGCTTCCGCTCGGCAGGCGGCGCCAGGGTGGTTGCCGGCATCAGCTTGGTTACTTACGTGATATGGGGGGGCCAAACTGACAAGAGTCGTTGGCGCTTTCGCGTTGGGCAGAGCGTATGGCGAATATCGCGGGCGGTGGCGTCATCCGGCCAGTTGGCAGCCGGCAGCGAGGCGTTATCGTGGCGTCATTGTATCGGCTTTGCGGGCCACTGTAGTTGCACAATGAACTTCATCGGACCAATTGTATTGTGACTTGTAGCGCCATTGCGGTGGTCGCGTGAATGTAGCGGTTTCGTGATCGGCAGCAACATTGAGGTGGGTTATACCGCCATGCCTGGACAACATCAGCATCAGCATCGAACGGCAGTATTATTACCTGTAATGTCATCATGGTGACTATAATTTCGTGGCCAGCGGTGTCCCGTGGCACCCGGTGAGGTCAATACCGATGGTGCCGTCGCGACGACTAGTGAAGTCGGGACCGGTGGCGTGGTTGCGGCAGCCAATGAGGCGAGGACCGGTGGCACCGTTGTAGCGCCCAGTGAGGTCGGGATCGGTAGCATCGTAGTCGCACCCCGTCAAAAAACGGGATCGGTGGTGCCGGCATGGCACTCAATGACTTTAGTACCTGTGGCACCCACGTGGCGAGCAGTGAGCTCAGGACGGGTGGTGCCCACGTGGCAGCTAGTGACGTCGGGGCCGGCGGCACCGACATGGCGTCAGTGAGGTCAGGGCCGGTGGTGTTCACGTGGCGTTCAGTAGCGTCGGGACCGGTGGCGGCCAGCGTCGGGACCGATGGCGTCCCCGTGACAGCTAGCGACGTCAGGCCCGGTGGCACCAACATGGCAGCCAGTGGAGTCCCCGCCCCGGTGGCACCGTCGTGGCGGCCAGTGAGGTCGGGATCGGAGGCGCCCCCGTGGCGGCCAGTGAGGTCAGGACCGGTGGCGCCCATGTGGCGGCCAGTGAGGTCAGGATCGGTGGCGCCTAGGTGGCGGCCAGTGACATCAGGACCGGTGGCGCCCATGTGGCGGCCAGTGAGGGCAGGATCGGTGGCGCCCATGTGGCGGCCAGTGAGGTCAGGACCGGTGGCACCCACATGGCGGCCAATGAAGTCGGGACCGGTGGTGCCCACGAGGCGGCCAGTGAGGTCAGGACCGGTGGCACCCACATGGCGGCCAATGAAGACGGGACCGGTGCTGCCCACGTGGCAGCCAGTGGCGACCACGTGGCGGCCTCTCATCACAACATTCGTCGCCATCCGCAGACTAGACTCCTTGGGTTAATAGAATATCATTAAGCTAACTCACCCATCGATCCGAGAGCGGAAAACGTAAAGAGTACCCAGGTCCAGCTGCAGCTTCCGGCGGCGGCGGCGGAGCGCGGGGTGGGCCCCGGCGCGCCCGGCCGCGGCGGCGACACGGCGGCGGAGCGCGGGGTGGGCCCCGGCGCGCCCGGCCGCGGCGGCGACACGGCGGCGGAGCGCGGGGTGGGCCCCGGCGCGCCCGGCCGCGGCGGCGACACGGCGGCGGAGCGCGGGGTGGGCCCCGGCGCGCCCGGCCGCGGCGGCGACACGGCGGCGGAGCGCGGGGTGGGCCCCGGCGCGCCCGGCCGCGGCGGCGACACGGCGGCGGAGCGCGGGGTGGGCCCCGGCGCGCCCGGCCGCGGCGGCGACACGGCGGCGGAGCGCGGGGTGGGCCCCGGCGCGCCCGGCCGCGGCGGCGACACGGCGGCGGAGCGCGGGGTGGGCCCCGGCGCGCCCGGCCGCGGCGGCGACACGGCGGCGGAGCGCGGGGTGGGCCCCGGCGCGCCCGGCCGCGGCGGCGACACGGCGGCGGAGCGCGGGGTGGGCCCCGGCGCGCCCGGCCGCGGCGGCGACACGGCGGCGGAGCGCGGGGTGGGCCCCGGCGCGCCCGGCCGCGGCGGCGACACGGCGGCGGAGCGCGGGGTGGCCCCCGGCGCGCCCGGCCGCGGCGGCGACACGGCGGCGGAGCGCGGGGTGGCCCCCGGCGCGCCCGGCCGCGGCGGCGACACGGCGGCGCCGGCTCCCCGGCGGCGCGCGGGCCGCCCCCGGCCGGCGGCGCCGCGCTGCCCGCGGCGACACGATGTAGCGATGCACGTTCCCTCTCGTCGGGTGCGGAGCGGCTTACGTTACCGTATGAGAAGTAACGCGATCGAAAACACGCGTTAATCGGACGATTTCCTACTTAAATCTCGGAAACGCCTACGACTGAACGACGGTAACGTTTAAAACACGATCGTGGTCGAGAACGTATTTCGCCAGAAAAAGTGGGTAGATCGAAGTCACCTTGAAAATTGCGCGACGGACGTTATCGGTTCGAAAATACTTCGGGAACTCGATTATTCGAAATGAAATTTTAAAATTCGAATCTAAAATTTTCGTCGTAAATATTTAACGATAGACCACTTTCTTGACGATTAACGAAACACTTCAAATGACTTCCTTAAATTCACTTCAAATGAATAACTTTTCTGTTCGAGCAGAAGTTCCGAAATATAATTACTGGGAATTAAGTCGATCGAGAAGTTAAAGACCACGTGTCGAATTTAAATAAAAATATG
This sequence comes from Thaumatotibia leucotreta, assembly GCA_025490895.1. NCBI lineage: Eukaryota > Metazoa > Arthropoda > Insecta > Lepidoptera > Tortricidae > Thaumatotibia > Thaumatotibia leucotreta. The sequence goes on along the minus strand of JALPQI010006629.1, from coordinate 39,234 downwards.
CGGACCTTCGGTCAAGACGGTCGACGAAACAATGAAATGGCGGCGAGTTGCCGGGTGCGAGCTGGTTGGTTACAGGAAGCTGTCGGGGCGGAAACTACGTCACAGCGGCGCGCTACGGGCTGTGGAGCGGCTTCATAGACGCTAGCGGCATCTATCGGTCAATTGGAGACGCTACGCTCTCACATCCTGAAGATATCCGAAGTCGAACGGAACACATAATAAGTATATATCTACACACCCAAACATTGTAAGTTCAAGAAAGGCAAGTGTAGGCTATAAAATCGGAATAAAAATTTTCAACAATATTCGTTATTTTCTTGGCTAAACTGTTCCCATAATTACCAGTTAGTCGACTCTCACGACACCCTCGTGATGAATATAGTGCCTTTCCTCTGAATTTTAGATTATAAATATTACTTATAATCCAACTGACACGAGAATTCCCAAGGCCACCGGAAAATATATATTATATGTTATATGTATTACTTTTATTTTGAAACTTTTATTACGAATATGAATATTATTGTTATGCGTTGTGTTGTGTTGTATGTTATGTCATGTTACAATGTGTCATGAATATTTCACTTGATAGTCTCATCGGAAAACCAGCGTTGGCTCACGCCAGCAACATGCCGAGATGGGACAATTTCGTGGCACCTCTTTTGTCCTGTCCATGTCATACCTACTTTGTCCTTTTTCCTTTGTGTGTATTAGGAATAAATTATTTTCTATTTCTATTTCAAATCACCGTCACCCATAATATATACCTTCACATTGCAGTTTGTAAATACACCGTCCACGAGCGCTGCGTACAACGCGCGCCTGCGTCATGCATAGCAACGTACTCCAAATCGCGGAGAGCGTCGGCCACTCTGGCGCATCATTGGGTTGAAGGTATTTACAATTGGTAGCCTAACATACGCCCCTACCGAAGTCCATTAATAAACAGCATGCTTAGACAAGTTGCCAATCGCTAACGCTTAGTAGCGTAACGCAGTTTTCCCTCTTTGTTACTCTTGCATATTAGTACGACAAATACAGTTAGCTGCCTTTCGTTTACGATTGACGATTAAGCGTTAGCAATTGGCAACTTGGCTAAGCACTCTGGTCTTTCAAAATATTTTTCTGATTTTTTTCATGCGGTTTAGTCCAAATGGATATTGAAGTTCAAATTAGGTAGTTGACAGTAAAATACTTTTTTTTTCCACGGAAACGTCTGAATGTATTTTTTTATTAACTTCTATGCAATGGAGACTGAAGCTAGGAACATGGTTTTAACTACATAAAACTAAATAAAAATTATAACGCCGTAATTTTTGTTACACTCCGTGAGAATATATATCGAACAAGCGCGCAATTGCCAAAGTAACTCATAATGACATGACAATACAAATTAAAGTATGGGTCATTTCACCAGAGTTGAGGTGAATGATTACTTAGATTTGCAACGGTAAAAAAGAACACTAATTTCAAATTCTCTGTGTATTTATGTACATGACATGTTGTGTGCCTCAACTCTCGTGGAACTACCTATACGCGTCTTCGTGAGCTAAATGATGTCTAATATAACTTCCTTAAATAGGAAACTGTCACGGCAAATGCGCTCGGTGTCGGAAGAAGATCAAGGGATACAACGGAATCACAGGTCTCCACTGCCGATGGTGTCACGTCACGGTATGTCATCATATGACCTCAGAATTAACCCAAGTTTGGCCAGTGAATAAAAAATCACCTTCTAAGTGCTACCTACATTAGAGAAACAAATCTGTAATGAGAGAATTTAAATATTTTAAATTTTTCGAAATTCCCCTTTACCTTTACTGAAGTTACTTTAAACCAGGGATTAGCAACCATTTAACAGCCAAAGACCGTATGTTACTGACTGGGAATATAGCAATACACTATTATGCAAATGCGCTCATTATCGTCTCAGCTTCTTCTAGCAGCATCCCTCTATACAAAATAGATAAAGAGGCTTGCGGGCCACAACTGATTCCTTCTCGACCGCAGCTCTGACTTCTTTATTCCATCACCAGCTCCACAATCGCTGCGTAGCCAACAACGCTGGCGGCACCTGTTCCCTAGGTCGTCACGCTCGTCACATACTACCCCCAACTGCAATCCGACCACTCGTGCTTGATCGGCAGCGGTCTTTACCTCACCGGCCTCATCATGATCAGGTAACATTATTCTTTAAGCCGATCGATTCATCATTATCATCATCATATCAGCCGAAAGACGTCCACTGTTGAACATAGGCCTCCCCCAAAGATTGCCACAATGACCGGTCCTGCGCTACCCGCATCCAGCGGACTCCTGCGACCTTCACCAGGTCATCGGTCCACTTTGTGGGGGGCCTACCCACGCTACGCCTTCCGGTACGTGGCCGCCACTCAAGAACCTTCCCGCCCCAACGGCCATCGGTTCTACGCGCAATGTGCCCCGCCCACTGCCACTTCAGTTTAGCGATTCGGAGAGCTATTTCGGTTACTTTGGTTCTCCTGTGGGTGGTCTCATTTTTAATCCGATCACGCAGAGAGACTCCTAGCATCATCATCAGCCTATGATAGTCCACTGCTGGACGTAGGCCTCTCCTATTAAGTATGCGTATAAACGCATTAGGAGGTAAATGCCCATAATCGCCACGCTGGGCAAGCGGATTGGCGATCGCAGTAATGTGTCCACTATGATGACGCTGCTGCCCATCATCAATCTTTTATCAAATAGTGGTCAGTGACACTTCAATCCCTCAGTCGACTCTTACGACACCCGAAGGAGGAGTTGGGGTGGTGACAAATGTATTCTTACTGCCGTCACCACACGGACTGGATTTGTAATGGCGTTTCTTAACTGTCATATATTGTCTAGCTCCCTATCTCCTATGCTCCTAGCATAGCCCTCTCCATTGCCCTTTGGGTGACTTTGAGCCTTCTTATGAGGCCCATTGTAAGCGGCCACGTTTCAGTACCGTATGTCATCACTGGTAACACACACTGATTAAAGACCGATCGATTGGCCAACCTAAATACCGACGAAACGACGAGGTGCAAAAGGATATACGTGCTCTGAAATCAGAACCTGGGGAGATTGCACAGAACCGGATGCGTTGACGCTAACTAGGGCTTACAATACCGGTATTTTTGTATGAACGCCGTACTAACGCCAACTCATGTCGGAGACCAAGATCCACTTGGGATCGCTGAGCCAACGGAGGCGGAGTAAGCGCAAGTGAATCAAATAAATAAATAGTATAAAGTAATAGAAACCCTACATTCACATATATCAGCCTAGTCGTCCTAGTAACAGCTCAGCCAGATGCGATTTGTACCTTTATAAAGCAAACGAAAGATGTGGATGGGAAATAGGTTCTTGCAGGGAATATGATAGGTACAAAGTACGCGTCTAAATACTGTTCTGCCGGTCACTAATACTCGTAATAGGTACCAATATAATCCAAGAGATTTTCATATGTTCGTATTTCTGACATGAGACACAAAGAAATGTAATACGGTGTTGAAGTGCTTATATCTTTCAGTAGTCAACAATTTACCTCACAATCCGCATGACTCAAGAAAACCACAGAACAGAAATAATTACCCACATTTAATTTTTCAGCCGTCCCTCCCAACGTCCATATCCATGCCAATCTCCATCTCAGCTCCCCCAGAAGAGAAAAAAGAGGAGAAGAAGGAACACAGAGCTCCCCCTATCTCCTTTCAAATCACGCCCCCTGATGGCACCTGTCCACTCCTCGTGTTCATCAACCCGAAGTCAGGGGGGCGCCAAGGATCCAGGGTGCTGAGGAAGCTGCAGTATATTCTGAATCCGCGGCAGGTGCATGACATTGCTAAGGGTGGGCCTATGCAAGGTAAGTGTTGCTGCTTACATACATAATTACATCTTGATGACTTTCAAGAGGACATTGATTGTTATGGGTGCGACTCCACTGACGCGGAGAGGAGCGGAGCTGTCAAAGTCAAAGTCAAACTATTCTTTATTCAAGTAAGCTTATTAATAAGCATTTTCGAATCGTCTGACATATCAAGAGAAAGAAAAAAATCTACTACAGGTTCAAACCCTACACCGTTCCTGAGAAGAACCAGTAAGAAACTCATGTGGACTTATTTTTTCAAAACAGTATAATTATACATCTTATGAAAATAACATGCATTAAAGAATTTATTACATAAAAAAAATATTATTATAGACATTTTTATAAAAGAGAGAAATAAATAAAGGATCATAATATTAAACAAAAATAATTATTATTGTACAAGTTCACAATATTATTAAGCATCTATATCTATACTACTAGAGATGTAAAGGTCCTCTAGTTGTCAGAATAGGTAAAGAAAAATTAAGATTTTGAGATGTAAAAGGTCTCTAATCGTCATGATTTTAACAATAATAATAAAATAGAAAATTAACAATTTAGTGACAACCACAAAGCAACTATTCTTATTATATAAAAGACAACAGCCAATACCTATTTAAACATGACATCACAGTAAAATAAACTCAAATATTAAATTAAACTAGAGATGTATACTCTCTAATGTCAATAAAACATAATTTTGGAGATATAAAGTGTCCCCAATGTCAGTTAATAAATAATAATAATAATGATTTGGAGGTGTAAAGAATCTCCAAATGTCAATAAACAGTAAATAAAAAGGTGTATGAAACAAATGTTTCATGTCAGAAGAAATTTCTGTGCAAAATTGAACACTGTGATGAGGTCTCATTGGCCGAGCTCCCACAGCTCCGCTCCTCTCCGCGTCACTGGAGCCGCACCCTATCACCCCATCATTCTGTCTGACTGTCATCCCTAAATTTAAAAATCATTTTTGGCACGGCTAGACGTAGGCCGCTCCTACTAACTATGCGTACATATGCATTAGGACGTACTTACCACCTGTTAAACTGAGCAAGCGGATTTGCGATCGCATTAATGTGTCCACTATGATGACGCTACTGCCCATCATCAATCTTGTATTATCAAACCGAAATCAGAAAGAGATTTGAAAGTACTGTTGACACAAAAAATGACACTACATTTACTAAGAAAATATATGTTTACAGATGTAGTGAGTGATTAATTAATATATTATCTGCAAGTCTCTGCACTTAAACTATGAATATATGAAAAAAGCTATAAATATATCCTTGATTGACTTATACACTATCGTGTCAACAGTACTTTCGAATCCCATTCTAATCGCGGTTTGATAATATATAACAATGGTCAGTGACACGACACTTCAATCCCTTACGACACTAGCGGGAAGAGTTAAGGTGGTGACAAATGTATTCTTTCTGCCGTCACCACACAGCATGACGGCTTTCGCACCTAAGGCAGTACGGATATAATTTAAGTCAAAAGTGAGGATACTTTAAGACTAACATTTTTTGTGAATCGATGACCTGAAATAGTACCGTATTTCCCTGACTTTAAAGCCTGTTTTATTATAGGTCTGCAAATGTTCAAAGATGCGAAGAACTACCGGGTGATATGCTGCGGTGGAGATGGAACTGTCGGATGGGTACTGGAGACTATGGGTGAGTGAAACACAGACATAATCATCCCACAAAATAGTTGACTTGATAATTCGTAACAGTAGTGTGCATGCATAGTGCTAACGGAGGAAAATCTGTAACCTTCGAAAACCTTCAGGTAGGTGGCACCAATTCGCCAGTTACCGATAAATCTTCCACTAATCTTTGTATATAGGAAGTTATATAGTTATCTGCTGGGTAATGTTGATCAGTAAGTAGGTGAAGTAACACATATCATGACATGATGATACTTCTAATTTACACTTTTGCGTGGACTGTAGTTCTGGTCCAAGAGCTATTATTGGTCGGAAAATCTTTGTAATTTAAAACACTTAAATAACTAAGAACAAAGTAGGTAGAAAATCATCATCAACAGCCTATATCAGTCCAATGCTGAACAAATGCCTCTCCAGCTACCTACTACTACTACTAGAGGAATAGGAGGTAAATTCCCATAATCACCATGCTTGGAAAGCGGGTTGGCAATCAAAGTAGTATGTCCACTATGATGACGCTGCTGCCCATCATCAATCTTCGATAAATAAAAGTTCTATGACACTTCAATCCCTTAGTCGACTCTTACGATAGCCACGGATAGAGTTGCGATTGTAATAAATGTATTCTTACTCCCGTCACCACACGGCAAAAGAAAGAAAATAACTATTTGGATTCCTTCCAGATAAAGTACAAATGGAGACACAGCCGGCAGTGGGGGTGATACCACTCGGAACTGGCAACGACCTAGCGCGCTGCTTGAGGTGGGGAGGGGGGTAAGTCTCAGTCATTTATTGCAGAATAGGGATGATGATTGATGACTGTAGTTAAAATAAATTATTTAACATTATGCACGACATAATACATGAAGACATTATTACTAAGATGTAGATTGCAGTAATATTTGTACAGAACTTCTATTTATTAAATTGAAAAGAACTTAAAAGAGTAGGTCATTTGGCAATACTCAAACGTGACGTCACTTTTGAGTATTTCATATAAAATTCCATAGTGGTGATCGTTTTGACAGTTCGAAAAAAGAAGCTGATTTGACTTGGCAGTCATCATGCCTATTTTCTCATAAGGTAAACAATAAACATATCCGAAAGGTAGCTAGCTTCCTTGAATAGCTACCGCCACCTGATCTGATCTAACGTGCCCGAGGAAAAGTCTGTCCCTTGGCATTTAAACTGGATAAGATGCCTCCTTTACGGAAGAGCCGCTATACCTTTATTTTATGAACCATTAGCTCAGTCAAACCCGACCATAAGATCTAAAAGCTTCATCCAATCTAGAACTTCAAGGTGCGTTTAAACCAAAAGAGTATTCGCTGTTCTAGCGCCCGTTCTACGAAATCAACCAATCACGTTTTGTGTACCGATCGAATTTCGTTGAGTGGGAGGTTAGAACAGCGAATGCTCTTTTAGTTTGAACGCACCTTTAGCACTTAGTGATAATCAGGGCTCTACAAAAAGGAGGCTTAAAGGTGCGACCCACTGACGCGGAGCGGAGCGGAGCTGTGGAAGCTCGGCCAATGAGACCGCATCACAGTGTTTTGAATTTTGAATTTGAAGAATGTAATTGGTCAATTTTCCGCCGCACCCTTACACATGTAAACCATGACAGTCCTGAATATTTCACGGCAATTATCTTTTAATTGTATTTTGTAATATTTTACAGGTATGAAGGAGAATCTATTCACAAGATCTTGGATAAAATCTCTAAAGCCAGCACTGTGATGATGGATAGATGGCAGATTGACGTCGAAAACACCAATGAAGAGGTAAACCTTTTTATTTTACTTGAACAGTTTAAAAGAGCATTATAAAAGAATATTATGTATGTCTACTTTATCCACTGTAAGTATGGCTTCTAAAATTGCGTATTTTTTAAACGAAACTATCTAAAATTCATAATTTTAGTAGCATAGATACTGGAGTACTGTAGGTTTTATGACAATCCTCTATATTACTGGTAGCATTCAGATGAATTATGCATTTAAATGAATGGTCAACTTGCAACCTAAATGGTCGCGCACCGTGCGGTTTCAGAGGAGCTTCCTCCAGCGGACGATCCGTCTGTGGAATGAGCTCCCTGCCGAGGTTTTCCCGTTGGACTACAGTATGGGGTTCTTCAAAAGAGGAGTGTATAGGTACAAGTTTTTATTGGGTCGGCAACGCGCATGTGACACCCCTGGTGTTGCAGGCGCCCATAGGCTACGGTGACTGCTTTCTATCAGGCGGGCCATATGCTTGTTTGCCACCGACGTGGTATAAAAAAAATGAATGACATAAAGTCAACATAGTAAATAAATCTATAAAATTGTATCAGTCATCCTCGAGACCGGCCTCCGGGTCACACTCGTGCGCCAAGAATTATAAAATAAATTATTTGTTCTTCAAAATCTACCCCTGAGTCTTATTACACCATAGTACTGTATTTTTATTTATCTATTTTTTTTCTGTGGGTACTTACGTAAAGCATGTGATTTTACAGCAAAGAGAGGCCTCAGATGAACAAAGGGAGCCAGAGATGCTGAGCTCAGCACCCCACCCCACCACTGTTCCTTACAACATCATCAACAACTATTTCTCTATTGGCGTTGTAAGTATTGTCTTTGGTTTTGTGTATCACATCATCAAATTTGTCAGCCTCCGTAGCCTAGTTGGTAGTGATCCTGCCTACGAAGCTGGAGGTTCCGAGGGCATTATACAGGGTGTAAGTCTAATACGGGCGAAGCTCTTAACGGGTGTTAGTTTACGACATAATAAGTACATTAAAATGACTTTTATTTAAAATTAGAGCAACAAAATTTTCAATACAAAATAATTCGGCGCGCAATGTAGAGCAACATACGCGAGTTAAACGAGAGTTAAACACTCGTTGACAGCTAATTTCAAAAGCAGATGACATAACTGCCATATCAACAATAACAAATGTTCGTACCTACATTGCTGTTCCGATAATCTTAAAAAAATTCTGTGGCGTCATAATTAAGAGTAACTTTAAAAAAACCTTGTAATCCATGATTACACTAATGAATCCCATGCCTGGTTTAATTTATCGCCCGTATTAGATTTACACACTGTATGTGTATTTATTTATCACAATTATTTGCTCTTTAGTCGTGGCTGTGTATAGGTATTTAATTTAAGTATCTATATGAATCTATCTATTAGGTATATAATTATATTATCGCTTGGTACCCACATCACAAAACTTAATTAAGCTTACCGTTGGACAGGGTCGATTTGTGTAAGATATTCCAAGATATTTATATGGATATTTTTATTAATTTTTATTATCAGCCTCTCTCAGTTCAGGATTGTAGGCTTCTCCTATTTTAACTATGTGTACGGACGCATTATTGGCTGTGTTGATGACGGCAGAAAGAATACATTTGTCGCCACCCCAACTCCTCCTGCGGGTGTCGTAAGAGTGGACTAAGGGATTGAAGTGTCACTGACCATTATGAGATAAAAGATTGATGATGGGCAGCAGCGTCATCATAGTGGACACATTACTGCGATCGCCAATCCGCTTGCCCAGCGTGGCGATTATGGGCATTTACCTCCTAATGCGTCTATACGCATAGTTAATAGGAGAGGCCTACGTCCAGCAGTGGACTATCATAAGCTGATGATGATGATGATGATGGACGCATTAGGAGGTAAGAGCCCATAAATAATTGCCATGCTGGCAGCGGATTGCCGATCGCAGTAGTATATCCATTGTGATGATGCTGCTGGACATCATTAATCTTCTATAAACAAAATATTCAGTGATATAATCCCTTTGACTCTTACGAAACCGATGGGAGGAGATGAGATGGTGACAATATCACAAATATTTGTTCCTTGGTCGACTGGTCGTGGCTGTCTACGTATTTAAGTATCTCTCTATTATATACCTATATCGTCGCTTGGTACCCACATCACAAGCCTTAATTGAGCTTACCATGGGACTAAGGCAATTTTTGTAAGATCATCATCTCAGCCATAAGACGTCCACTGCTGAACATAGGCCTCCCCTCTGGACCTCCACATGTACCGGTTAGATGCGACCTGCATCCAGCGTGTCCCGGCGACCTTCACAAGGTCGTATGTCCATCTTGTGGGTGGACGTCCTACGCTGCGTTTGCCTAGCCGTGGTCTCCACTCGAGCACTTTTCGACCCCATCGACCATCTGCTCTGCGTGCAATGTGGCCTGCCCACTGCCACTTCAGCTTACTAATCCGGAGGGCTATGTCAGTAACTTTAGTTACTCCTCATTTCTGATTCGATCACGCAGAGAAACTAAGATGTAAACTAAGATGTAAGATGTCCCAAGATATTTATTTATTTCTAGGACGCAGCAATCTGCGTGAAGTTCCACACAGAGCGCGAGCGCAACCCTGACAAGTTCAGCTCCCGGATGAAGAACAAGCTTTGGTACTTCGAGTTCGCCACCTCCGAGCAATTTGCGGCAAGCTGCAAAAACCTGCATGAACACATCGACATTGTGGTGAGTCCCAATGTCGTAACAGATGTCCTTAACATAGAAAAAATCAACTGCGAAAGACTCTGGTTGTCACGGGATTCGAGCCCGCTTCCTCTGGATTGCCGGTCCAACGTGCTTCCAATTACACCAGACGACCTTCCGTCGATCACAGCGAATTTTTCCAATGGTATTGTGAATTTAATCACTAGCGACATCTGTACTTAATGTTTCGAAGGTACTACAACCTTAAGCCACTCCTAAGGCGTATGCCTCACATAATCGTCTGTAAAGCGTAATTGTGGTGAGTGTTTAAAAAGTTCTATAGGGTTACATCTGGGTCGTGGCGCAGGAGTGAAAACGGTACTAGGAACAGTTACACTGAGCAACTTCCAATATGGAAACAAGCAAGAAATCAAGAAAAAATCTCCTAATTATGAGTTAATTCCTTACTGTCAAATAAGATAAGTTAAGTTAAGTATCAATTATTTGTATCGTGACCATCCCTCGAGCCCTGTTCACTCTTGCCAGATTTTACCGTGTATCCAAATGTTGAGATGTCACCCTGATTTAATATAACTTTTGTAATTTGGTAAAATATCTACAAAAAGATGCATTTAGAAGACTGTTGCCCTAAGCGACCTGGTATCTTCACATCCCATCATCAGCCTATCGCCACACTGTGTCCACTATGATGACGCTGCTGCCCATCATCAATAAAATCAAATAATGTTCAGTGACACTTCAATCGATTAGTCGACTCTTACGACACCCACGGGAAGAGTCGGGGCGGTGACAAATGTATTCATGCTGCCGTCAACATACGGTCAATGGTTAATATTTTTTCAAAAATAATTTTCAGTGTGACGGTTCGTCACTAGAGCTGAACAAGGGACCTGCGCTCCAGGGGGTGGCTCTGCTGAACATCCCCTATGCACACGGGGGCTCTAACTTGTGGGGGGCGAGTGGGGTACACAGGAAAGGGCGCTTTCCTAATGCACAACAAGGTCAGTATTTCTTGAACACCAATATGGTGAGGACTCCACCTTACGTTTTGATACAGATTTGTACTGGATCAATGTGAGAAACTTACAAGCAGAGTTGGGCAAAAAGTAATATGATTACTTCTGAAAATTACATTTGTATGTGTACTTTGTAATATATATTACAAAGTACACACACAATAGTAATCGGAAGGAGTAATCATATTACTTTTTGCCCAACTCTGCTTACAATAATAATAATAATAATAATAATATATTCTTTATTGTGCATAACTATTTAACAAAACAGTAATACAACAAGAAATAAAACATAAACAAAGAGTTAAGCAACAACAGGCGGTCTTATCGCTACACAGCGATCTCTTCCAGACAACCTTAGGGTAGTAGAATAATTACGTTAGGAATTTCCCGTAAAGGTAGCATAAACTATGGAGAAGAACTGGTTGCACATCAGTGTTAAAATATATACATAAACATATATATATATACAATTATAACTATAAATACTTAAACTATAAAAGTATTAATATACCTACACATATACATAATTAATATTATATTATTCATATAAAATTAATATAGATAAAATTGACAGATAACTTAAGGAAGCGACAGATAGTGTTGTTTGAGATGAACCTTAAAAATAGAGAGAGAGTTAGCACGTCGTAAATCAATCGGCAAAGCATTCCATAACCGTATCGCCTTGAAAGTAAATGAGTCGTTGTAGAATTTTGAAGAAGAAGTAGTTTGTGCAAGAAGTAAATTTTGGGAGCATCTTAGAGAAGAGAGGTACTTGAAACGCTCTTTGAGGTAGAAAGGGGTAGTGGGGTTGAAGAGAATAGAATAAAGAAGTGTTAAAATATGAAAATCGCGGCGCAAGCGAATGGGCAGCCAATTGAGCTGAGAACGGTAGGATGAGACGTGGTCATATTTACGCAAGCCAAATATGAACCGGATACATAGATTTTGAAGTCTTTCAAGTTTATTCAGCTGCTCTTGGGTGAGGTCGAGATAGCAGATATCTGCATAATCCAAAATTGGAAGAAGAAGGGTCTGAGCTAACGCAGTTTTGGTGGCAAGCGGTAAGAAGTTACGAAGCCGTCTTAATGAACCTACAGCTGCAAACATTCTTCTACTTACTTCGCTGATCTGAGGAATCCAGGATAAAGAACGGTCCATGATTATGCCGAGATTTTTGACTTGCTGTGAATAAGGGATATGGACACCGTCAAACATAATCATGGGTAAATTTTGAAAGTCGATCCGAGAAATTAATTTTGAACTACCTAAAATAATTACTTGAGTTTTAGATGGATTGACTTTGAGCCCAAAGCGACAACTCCAGTCAAAAATATTGTCCAAATCATTGTTAGTGGAGTTGATTACATTAAGTAGATCGTCAAGCACCCCCTGGGAGTAGATTTGGAGGTCGTCAGCATAGAGGTGGTATGAAGAATGAATATTGGGAGGTCACGTGACGCACGTCAAAATTGTAACACGTACTTGTCGTTTGCTCCGTGAATTTTATTAAAAAAAAACCTTAACAAGTCGCTTTTGGTACAAAGTTGCTTATTTTATCTAAATAGACATCAGTGGTAACTGGAATAAACAATCTAACAGTGTGTGCAAAGAAAATCGAACTAGATATTACTGTTTTAAAATCGGTGTAAAGTGAACTCAAATTAGTCATAATCAACACTTGTGCGGGTCAGCTGACCGCTGTCGACGAATCAGCTGTTAGCTACTGCGCAAGCGCATTGCTCGAGTGACAGTGCGACTGCATATTATTTTGAACCCTATTCCTTGGACCGTAAAGTGTAAAACGCAATGGCAAGCTGCGCAGGTTGTATTAACCGTTTAACGGGCGTCGATTTTCTGAAGTGCTGTAACTGCCAAAAATGTTACGAACTTCTCTGCGCAAATGTCACCATGGACGCTTACAAACGCATGGACCCTGCCTACAAAAGTGCGTGGACGTGTGAGCAGTGCCGGAACAGGTCAGATTTTGTGCCTAGGACCGACGATACACCCGTACGAAATGTAAATATGTGTCGTGGTTCGCGGGTCCAGGCCTTTGTGAGCCCAGTGGAGTCAGCGGGGGACAACTCAATCATGGACGTGTCCTATACGCAGCATAACATCACCCCGCAGGACAATGGTTTGGACACGTCCCGCCTAAGTGACACACAGGTTCTGATCACCGAGCTCCGGCTTATTCGTGAACAGTTGCAGCGGATGGGCCAGGACATTGGTGCACTTCGTCTGTCGCTGGCGGGCCTGACGGCCAGGATCGATGGCTGCGATGCCCGTATTGACGGGCTCTGTGCCCGTGTTGAGGCGTTGGAGACCAAGCCCCAGCCGCAGGATGTCGCATCCGAGGAGACTCTGGTCAAAACTATTTCAGAGCTTAGGTTGGAGCTCAACGACCGCGACCAGGAGCTGTTATTAAATGATATTGAACTATCAAGTGTGCCGGAGACCAGCGGCGAGAACCCAATACACTTGGTAACAGCTCTGGGAAATAAATTAGGGGTTCAACTCACCGAGCAAGACATAGTTGACGCTACGCGCGTGGGTCGGAAGTCTCTTCTGGTGGAAGGTGCCCATGGGCCCGCGGGGAGGCCGCGGCCGCTGGTGGTGCGCCTGGCGCGACGCGCCGTGAGGGACCGCCTGCTGCAGGCGGCGCGCGTACGACGAGGCGCCACCACTGAGGCCACCGGCGTCCCTGGTCCCGCTCGCAGGTTTTACGTCAATGAGCGTCTGACTCCCCACAACCGGCGCCTACTGTACAAGGCTCGAGAGTTGAAGGAGCAGCACTCTTGGCGGTACGTATGGACGAGGGACGGCAAGATCTTCGCTCGGCGACAGGCGGGCACGGACTCGCCACGGCACCGTATACGCACGGAACTTGATTTGGATCGTGTTTTTGGCTCCCGCTAGGTTTGTTCAATACAGTAGTTTGGTGGTACTTTTGTTGACCACTGTTCTTGTTTGTTTGTCTTTTACGCAACCACTGTCGACCACTAATTATGCTTTAGTTCAACTTATATCACTTTTTAACACTACATATAATTATACACATTACACAACTTATAATATCAACTCGAACGCAAAACTGAACCTTTATAAACGTTATCCGATTAATTTTACACAACGGTACATTATTAAAACACATTTTCGCACATATAACCTCAAATTCGCCCTAACCCCGCACTCGTGTACTGCATATGGCTATTTTTTGAAACCGGTTCTATCACGCTTCCCGCTTACAATACCATTGTTTATTAGATGCTATAATGACTCGTAATCAGCTACGAATTGGTTTGTTCAATGCGGGGTCCTTGGGCACAAACCACGACAACTTTATAGCGACCTGCACTCGATTGGACATGGAGGTGTTATGCATTAACGAAACATGGCTAAGGGGACGAGGCGATGAATGTCGAGCGCCTGTACTCCCTGGGTGCAGGCTTCGCCACACTCCGCGTCCCCAAGGCTCGCGATCTCGCGGTGGGGGAATTGGGTTCTACACTAAACGTTCGATTACGGCACGTAACTTATCCCCTCCCGTCGATCCAAAACACAGAATGGTGGAACAAATGTGGGTACAACTAACTGTTCAAGGGAAAAAAATAGTAATAGGTACTGCATACCGCCCACCTTGGCAGAACGTTGACCTATTTTTTGACGCCTTATCAGACTCGATTAGCTCTTTATCCAATTATGACCATTTAATACTTCTAGGTGACTTTAATATAAATTTATTTTTAGCCAATGACATTAAAACAACTAAATTTAATAATTTTTTATTTACCCTTAATTTAACACAAATAGTTACAGAACCAACACATTTTACAAATACCAGCCAAACATTGATTGACGTAGTCTGTACTAGCTTAAAAGCCAAAAGGGTACATACTGAGCATGTAGGTTCACTCTTTGGGCATCGTATTGTTGTGTGCGATTTCGCTATAAAGCGAGACAAACCTAAGCCCTATCGTATAACGCACAGGCCTATTAATGATATAAATTTACCACTATTTGACATTGACATGCGCAGTGTGCGTTGGGACCTGATATCTGCATTGCCTAACGTTAATGACAAGGTAGAAGCAATGAGCCGGCATATAGTATTTATATTTGACCTGCATGCACCCATCAAAACATTCATAATAAGAAATAAATCATACCCATGGATCACAGATACTGTGAAATTGATGATGAGTTTGCGGGACCAGGCTGCCGCTGAATATCATAAAACGGGTTCTCAGAGCAAAAAACTGTATTATAAGGACCTAAAGTCTACAGTAAATAAGGCTATTTATAATGAAAAATCTGCTTTCTTTAAAAACAATATAAACAATAAGATAAAGCAGCCAAAGGCCCTTTGGAAGAATCTTAAGTCAAATATCTTGCCTAAACAAAGTGACACAGACTTGCCCTCTACATTTAACGACCCAAATATTATCAATACACATTTCTTGGATTTGCCAATTAAATCAGAAGTAACAATTTCCCAGCTAACTTTTTTCGAGTTCCATAGACACAACCAGTCTATATTCCATATTGAACCTGTCAGCTCTGACAAGGTACTAAAAATTGTTTCAGAACTCAAATCAAATGCAGAAGGACATGACCAAATTAATTTAAAAATGCTGCTGATGACATTCCCATATATTTTAGATTTAATGACTGATGTGATAAATTCTTCATTCTTGACATGTACTTTTCCTGCCGCCTGGAAAGTGGCTATTGTACGCCCACTGCCTAAGACTAATAACCCTACTGAATTAAAAGACCTTAGGCCCATCAGCATCTTGCCATGCATGTCTAAGATATTAGAAAAGATTGTATGTGCACAACTTAATACCTATATAGAGAGCAATGGCATCTTACCCGATGTACAATCGGGCTTCAGGAAGGGACGCAGTACAGAGACTGCCTTACTTGATGTCACTGATAATATACTTTGGGCGCAGGATAGAGGCATGTGCACATTACTGGTATTACTTGATTTTTCTAGGGCTTTTGACTGTATAAATATTGATTTGTTACTTTCAAAATTAAGTTACTATGGTTTTGATGACAATGCTCTGCGATGGTTCCATAGCTATCTTCACGAGCGGCAGCAGTATGTTAAGTTGTGGTCAAATGATGGGTCAAGTAGAGTTTCAGAAAAACTGTCTCTGTCCAGAGGTGTACCGCAGGGATCAATACTCGGCCCAATACTTTTCATTTTGTATACAGCAGATATTGGGACTTGCATCGCACACTGTAAATATCATATCTATGCAGACGACACTCAAATATATATATCGTGTAAGCCATCCGAAATTGACTGTGCTATACACAACCTAAATATAGACCTAGCTAACATATCAAGATGGGCTCTGCAAAATGGCTTAATGTTAAATCCGTCAAAAACCAAATATATGGTTTTTGGCACTAAAAATATGCTGAATGTTATTAGACCCGCCACAAATATCATGCTATCTGGTGAGCCTATTGAAAGAGTCTATGAAGCCCGAAATCTTGGTTTAATTATGGACGGCCAACTCAGGTATGAAAAACATGTCAATGAATGCGTTAGCAACTGTTTCTATAGGCTCAAAGTACTCTATAACATACGCCCGTTCATCAATGAGACCTTGCGCATCCAATTAGTTGAAGCACTTATTCTGTCCAAATTAAATTATATGGATTTAGTATATGGTCCTTGTCTTTTGGCTAAAACAAGACGGCTCATCCAGAGGGTACAAAATGCTTGTGCTCGTTTTTGCTATAGCATCCCACCGCGAGCCCATGTAACCCCATATCTGAATAAGCATGGTATCCTGAAAATGCAGCACCGCCGCAAGATTCATCTTGCATGTCTCCTTTTTGGTGTTGTGAAATACAGATCCCCATCATATCTCTTCGAGAAGTTGTCGTGGATGTGCAGTCGTAGGTCGCTTGGGGCGCGCGATTGCAGTATACAGTTGATGACACCTCGACATGCCTCTGCAAGGTTTCGTGGAAGCTTCAGATACATGGCAACTAAATGCTGGAATGTACTTTTACCGCCAATCCGGAACCTGGAAAGTTTTAGATGTTTTAAGGCTAAAGTTAAAATGAATGCACTAAAACATCAACGAGATCAGGAAGCTTTACGACTGGACACAAGTTGTTTTTAGGTTTAGGTTTAGAAATAGGTACAGTAAACAGATGGTCAATATTATGTGCTGCATACTACTACTAGTAAGGGAGCCATACTTAAACAATGAAATTAATTAAAATATCTTTAATTGTAATATGTGTGTAACTTGACGTTTAACTCTTGAAATGCTTACCTCTTTGTCCGTCCGATATATCTATAGTTGTTTAGTTTTTAGCGTTAACTCCTCTCCTTTTTATAGCTGTATTTCATATTTTTACCATAATTATCTTTCTTCAATCTACTTGATTTCACTATTTCTTCTGTGTATACATTGTACAAATAACCTCAAAAATAGTAGTTTCTTGTAACTTTCACTTGGGTTTATTTTTGTGTAAAGTGTGATTACGTCGGTGGTTTTTATTTTAGAATAATATTGTACATCTTGCACAAAGGATCATGTTATAAATAGGTTTAATTTTAAGTATTTCTAGAAATAAATATTTTGCACGGCCTTGTTCATGTTACAAAGGATTGTAAATGTCAATGTCAATATTGTCATACCATTGACCGGATGGCGCTGTGTTGCCAACTTGGAAATTTATGTAACACTGCATTCAGTTTTCGTTTTTTTAAGGCCGTGTCACACCAACTATAGTGGCCCACAAACGGTCTCGCCGGAAGATCAGCGCTTACTTCCGGGTTAGCATTATGCTGAGGCGAGACCTTTTCGTGGTAAACTATCCATTTTATTGTTTTTATCACTAATTTTTATGTTATTTTTATTTTATTACCATGAATAAATAGTTTGAATTTGAATTTGAATTTGAAGTAATGGAATTAATAAAGATAGAAAAAAGCAACGGGGACAGTACGCCACCCTGCGGAACGCCAGCTAACGTGTCACACCAGGACGAACGTGAAGTATCCACTTTTACTCTTTGCCGACGGCCTACAAGGTAACTCCGAAACCACTCAACAACCGGAGGAGAGATGTTAAGAGAACACAGAATCCACAGCAGGATGTCAAAATCGACGGTATTAAACGCGTTACTGAAATCCAAAAGCGTTAATACAGTCACCATCCTACTATCGAATCCCGCGCGAATATCGTCCGTAATTTTGACTAATGCAGTGACCGTACTATGACCGGAGCGGAAGCCGGATTGGAATGGGTTCATGAGGCTACTAGTATTCAAAAAAGAAGTTAACTGTTGATGGACTAAGCGCTCAAGAACTTTAGATAAGAAGGGAAGAATGGAAATGGGACGATAGTCAGAAAAGGAGGAAGGATTGGACTTTTTAGGTAAAGGAATTATATCGGCTTCTTTCCATGAATTTGGAAACGTGCAGGAAGAGACCGAGCTATTTAAAATATGGGTAATGATAGGAACAAGGAGATCAAGGAGAGGAAGAATCATACTACGGCTTACATTATCGACGCCAACAGCATTAGACGTTACGGATACTATGCTCTTCCTAACATCACTCTCAGAAAATAGAGCAAACGAAAAACATGAAGAGACGGAAGTTGAGACACTAGAGAGATCTCTGATCGTATGTTCCTTAACCGGCCCACTGAAAGTGGCAGAGGAAGAGAAATGCTGGTTAAGAAGCTCAATATCAATGTCGTTAGCAACCGCTGATTGCTGAGATTTTCCGATACCGAGCGTCCTTAGAAATTTCCACGTCTTTGACGGATCCCCATGCTCTATGGAATTATGAATGTGGTGCCTTTGGGCGTCACGACACACAGTGCTGCATCGGCTGCGCAACTTGTGATACCTAGCTTTATTCCTATCGGAAGGATTGAGTTTAAATCTGGCTTTGGCTATGTTTTTCTTAGCGATTAAAGATCTAATATCGTCGGTCAACCAAGGGGCAGGAAGATGTTTGACTTTAACCGGGCGAATTGGAGCATGAATATCATAAAGCTGCAACAGAAGAGAGTTGAAAAGACGAACTTTTTCATTTACATCGCTGGCCTTAGATACAAGTGAAGGGTCCAAGGAAAAAACATGTCCAGAGCCTAAAAAAATCAGGGCAAATTCACACCTTATTCTGTTAAAAGTAAGGTGGTTGTTCCATCTGTAATTTGTATTGACTAGGCATGTTCTTTCCGTAGACCCTTCAAATGGACTACTGGGATAAGTTGTCCATAGTTTTACTACCAAGAAACGCAGTCACGAGTCTGCCTGCGACCACGGGTGTAACGTCATGCCCTAAACGTCAGAATATAATTAAACGTAAGTTTACGCGATTAAGACCCGTTTGTCTTTAAAATATGAGTGATAATTGTGAAAGTTTAAATCAATATAAGCGCAGTCAGATTTGCATTTTATTATTATCAATTTACTCGAGAACCATTTTACCTTCACCATTTAGCTGGTTATATAATAATTTCTTGCGCTATTTCCGGACCAATATGACATCTATATTATTATGGATTTCTCATCTTCACTCTATAACTTTCATGGATTTTTCATGTTCTTTTTATGGAATTCAGCTTTTTTGGTGGGTTTTAGTACAATCGCCAACATGCGATCCACCTAGTTGTTGATCTCCTGTGCCATAAAATACGTACCTAACTTGTAAAGTTCTTAGAATTTGTGACCACTGACGTAGTGAGAACTTTGTTGTATAAATATGTTACCGAAACGTAATGGATAAACCGGAAGCCAATTGTAAATATATAATTTATTATATTATTTTTAGTACAATAAAATACGTATGTCAATATATTGTTTTTCATTTGACTTCAGAGTTTTTCTTAATTGCAGAATCTCTTTGAGAATTATGTCCATAGAGGATTCAGATAAGTAGTATGTTATAATATGAGTATACCATACTTTACATCCTCGGATGTTCTAAGAATTTGATGTTAAATTCTTCAGTCCTATTCTATAACTTAAATTTTGAAGTCTAGGTCCAAATAGGGGCTTAGTAAACATGTCAGCCAGTTGCGTCTCGCCAGGTACTTGTTCGACAGTAAAATCTTTATTGCTGACACATTCACGAACGAAGAAGTGTTTTAATTTTATGTGCTTCGTGCGCTTATGGTATTCGTATTTAGGATTATGCGCAAGATAAACCGCAGACTTATTATCCAAGTTCAAAACTGGTTTCTCTATATTGATCAAATCGGTGAATAGGCGATTAAGCCATAGGATTTCTTGTGCACATTCACTCGCCGCTATTATCTCCGCTTCAGTGGAGGAAACAGAGACTGTTGGTTGTTTTTGACTTCGCCAGCTAATGGCAGCGCCAGAGAATAAGCACACCATACCGGATGTCGATCTTCCAGTAGTTTGATCTCCGCCATGATCTGCATCACTGTAGCAGACCAAGTGTGGTGGTGATTGCTTTGTAAATTTCAGTCCCTTTTCTAGGGTTCCTTTTAGATATCTGAAGATGCGCTTGACAAGGATCAAATCTTCTTTTGTAGGTGCTGAAAGGTTTCGTGAAGCAACACCAACAGAGTAGGAGATATCCGGCCTCGTACCTACAGACAAATAGGCCAGAGAACCCACAGCTTGTCTGTATGGAAAATTCAATTTAACATCTTCATCAACTGCTAAATCATTTTCTTTAATAATGGGCGAAGGGGTTGGCTTGCAATTGGCCATACCAAATTTTTCAAGAACTTTCTTAGTGTATGCTTTTTGGCTTAAGGATACGGAGCTATCCTTTTGAGTTTTTATTTCCATACCGAGGAAGTACGACGCAGGCTTGGTCGTAATTTTAAATCTTTCTCTAAGTTCTCTCAAAAACTCATTACATGCTGCAGTTGAGTTGTGCGCTACAAGTCCATCGTCCACATAAAGAGCTATAGCAACCTTCGATTCGCCTTTGTTTCGCACGAAGAGGCAAGGATCTGCTTCGCTCTCTTTAAATCCAGCTTTCAGTAGAAATTCAGCTATGCAGGTATTCCAGCAGCGTGGCGCTTGCTTCAATCCATAAAGACTGCGTTTTAATTTGCAGACTCGTTTAGTTCCATCTCTATAGCCTTCAGGCTGCTTCATGTAAATTTCTTCCTTAACTTCACCATTAAGGAAAGCAGTTGTCACGTCGAACTGAGTCAGTTTCAAATTTTCACGTGCAGCGACTGCGAGTAGAGATCTTACTGTGCTCAGACGAACCACTGGACTGAACGTTCTGTCGTAGTCAACTCCAGGTATCTGGGAATAGCCTTTAATTACCATTCTGGCCTTGTACCTTTCGACGGAACCATCGGGATTCATTTTTACCTTATACACCCATTTACATGGCAGGGCTTTGCGTCCCTTGGGTAGGTCGACCAGTTCCCATGTTTGGTTGTCTTTCAAAGAGCAGATTTCATTTTTCATTGCTTCTCGCCATTTTTCACTCTCTAAAGATTCCATAGCTTCTTTAAAGGTTGCAGGTTCCTTTGGTTTGTGAAGATTTTCAATTTCTTCAACTGCTGCTCTTATAAAGTCATCATATCTTTTAGGAGCTGTGATGGTTGATCTGTCTCTTAATTGGCGAGGTGAAACTAATTCATTTTCAGCATCAGCAGCATCAACAGATTCATCATCATCATCATCATCAACAAAATTTAAGCCGGAAAGAGATTCATATTCACTTTCGCAGTTTTGTGGTTCCAGTTGATGATCATCTTCAGTGCTGTTGACTGAGTGTTCTTGCAATGTAATGTTGTGATCTTCATCTTCTGAATCGCTGCTGTCATCAAGTGGTGTAATATCTCCTTCTTCCTCGTCGTCAAGTTGTATTGTAACTCGTTTATGCGGTATTTTAGACGTTTTTGAAGGTTTAGGAGGTATGTTTGAACAGTCATCGTTGAAGAGATCGGTGATGTTGTTTTTGTTTGTTTTGTTGTAAAACATTGTTTTCATCACGCGGATGTCTTTTGATGTCACCACTTTGTTCTTTGATGGTAGTAAAATTTTGAAAGCTTTTGATGTTTCAGAGTAGCCAACGAACATGCCAGGAATTGCTTTTGGTGCGAACTTATGACCATTAGTGCCTTTAATGAGGACAAAAGTTTTAGAACCGAAAACATACAGGTGGTTGATGATAGGTTTTCTACCAACCCATAGTTCGAATGGCGTTTTGTCTTGTATTGCACTGTTTAAACTTCTGTTTAATAAGTAGTTCGCAGTCATGATTGCTTCGCCCCAACAACTTAGTGGTGCCGATGCGTCGATCAGAAGGGCTCTCGCTTTTTCGATAAGGGTTCGGTTCTTCCTTTCCGCTAATCCGTTTTGATGGGGTGTGTGCGGAGCACTAAGTCTTCGCTGTATGCCACATTGTTTCAGATAAGCGTCGAAGTCCCTGTTGATATATTCGGTACCATTATCTGATTGTAAGACTTTGAGTTTGTTCCCTGTGTGCGTTTCTGCTAACTCTTTGAACTCTTTAAATTTTTGTAAGACTTCGCTCTTGCATTTCAGCAGGTACACTCGACTGTAGCGGGAATAATCGTCAGTAAAAGTAACAAAGTACTTGTTTCCGCCACGTAGTGAGAACTTTGTTGTATAAATATGTTACCGAAACGTAATGGATAAACCGGAAGCCAATTGTAAATATATAATTTATTATATTATTTTTAGTACAATAAAATACGTATGTCAATATATTGTTTTTCATTTGACTTCAGAGTTTTTCTTAATAGCAGAATCTCTATGAGAATTATGTCCATAGAGGATTCAGATAAGTAGTATGTTATAATATGAGTATACCATACTTTACATAACTAT
Source organism: Thaumatotibia leucotreta (assembly GCA_025490895.1). Taxonomy (NCBI): domain Eukaryota; kingdom Metazoa; phylum Arthropoda; class Insecta; order Lepidoptera; family Tortricidae; genus Thaumatotibia; species Thaumatotibia leucotreta. Next base: position 16,332 of record JALPQI010006629.1, on the reverse strand, counting down.
AGATGATATAAGCTGTTAAAGTAAGCTGTTATGGCCTAAATATATTTCCTCACACCGTAAGGTGTCGTAAAACTAAGAACATCATAATATTTTAACAACAAACGGGTGTAATCGCGTAAGCTTACTTAATATTATCCTGACGTTTCGGGCATGACGTTACACCCGTGGTCGCAGGCCGACTTAGTAACGTCACGTACGTTTACGCGATTAAGTCTCCGGTGTATGTACTTTTTTTTACTAATATTGTTTGTCATTAAAATATGAGTGATTGATATCTATTATATCTCATCCTGAAAGTTTTAATCTCTAAGAACATGTTGGTATTTTTACAGATATAGGAGACAAGCTGATAGAAGTCATCGGCCTAGAAAACTGCCTTCACATGGGGCAGGTCAGAACAGGTAAAATCTACGAGCAAATAAAACATGAAACCCTCACTTCATACTAAATTGCCTTTCGAAAACGGTCCTGAATTTTGGTTCACAAGTGTCAACGCAATGATTTCAATGCATTACGGTAATGAATTTCAATAATAACCTATAAAAACTTAAACCGTAATTAAAAATAGTTGTGATTGGTCCATCAAAGTTTTGATTGGCTATATTCTATAAACATTTGTCAAAGAAGTTGCCCCGAAATATGCGCTGTGTTAAGAAGAGCGCTGTGACCTGCCCATCTTGGCACAATTGAACAATTGTTTTTGGGGGCATTTTTGAGCTGGCGTTAGACGTCCATGTTATGGTCGCAGTGTAAAATCATTAAATCTTTAAATAATATCTGTGTCTGATTGACCCTAACGTGTTTCATGTTGTTACAATAATAAAGTACCTATAAATTTCACATTTATTATACGAGTTACAGTAAAATAAATATGTTTTTGACTTTGAAACAACACACAGTGCAGGCCGGTTCACACGTATTACGTTGTCAAGTAATTAACCAATTTTTAATAATAGTACATTGTACATCAAGGGAGGTAAGTACGAAATAACTAACGAGAGTGTTAGAAGCTTGACGCCGTCAGGCGGAGGGCTTTTATGACTCGAGTTAGTATTCCGCTTACCGACCGTGATCAATGTTTTTCATCACACTTGCCGACAAAAAAATAAGTTTTAAGACATAATATTATTAAAAGACGTACTGACATTTCTATTACTCACTGAATTTCACTTTTCTATTACTCCCGCTACGCACGCAAGCAATGGCGCACTTTGACAGCAAGTGAGATGAAAAATTTTAAGCGACTTAAAGCGTATAAAAACAATGAATTTGGTAATAAGTTACAAGTTAATATTTAGTGTGCACTTAAGCAAGTAGATTAGAATTCTGTCTATTTTCCGGTTAAATGCCGGTTCATACGTATTAAGTTCAACTAAATTTAATTTAATTTTAAGTAAGCGTTTATACGTTCAAGGAGTTTCGTATTAAAAAGTCTCAGACGCTCACTTCAACAAAATCAATGCTGTAACACTCAGTATTACAAAACTTGGTTTCAATTCTAAATTAGGAAGTCATATAGCAAAGAAAGATATCTAGTTTTAGTTGTCAGCTTTCACAGCTGATGTCTGATATCAGATATACTTGCTAGGTCTTCGGGCGTCAGGGAGGCGTCTAGCCCAATGCAGCTCCATCGAGATGACGACGAAGAAGACGTTTCCGATGCAGATTGACGGCGAGCCCTGGATGCAGCCTCCTTGCAAGGTACAACTTCTGTATTTTTTTTATACCACGTCGGTGGCAAAGAATCTTACGGCCCTCCTCATGGGAAGCAGTCACCGTAACTTATATACGCCTGCAATCCCCAGGGGAGTCCGTGCGCGTTGCCGACCCATTACGAATTTGTACACTCCTTTTTTGAAGACCCCATATTGTAGTCCTTCCGGAAAACCTCGGCAGAGAGCTCATGCCACAGATGGACCGTCCGCGGGAGTAAATAATAAATAAATAAATAAATATCTTGGGACATCTTACACAAATCGACCTAGTCCCACGATAAGCTCAATTAAGGCTTGTGATGTGGGTACCAGGCGACGATATATATAATAGATAGATACATATAGATACTTAAATACATAGACAGCCATGACCAAGGAACAAACATTTGTTATAAATAAATACACAAAGAATGCCCTCGCCGGAATTCGAACCCGGAACCTCCAGCTTCGTAGGCAGGGTCACTACCAACTAGGCTACGGAGGCTGTCAAAATCCTTTATATATTCCTTTATGTATTCTATTAATATGAAAATAAACGGTTGAACTCACGTCTATTTAGTCACTACGGGACATGTTTCGGAGAGACCACCTCTCCATTATCAGGTTGAATATCTGAGCGTTTCAACCGCCTAATTTTGGTGGCCTTATTTTGGCCGAAGTTTCTAAACGTCTCGATGTAATACTTTGTAATTTGTATAAGGTACCGTACCTCCTTCAAATGACAAAGCACATTGTAACGAATAGAAACTTCGGAAAAAATTATGACACCAAAATTAGGCGGTTGAAACGCTCAGATATTCACTCATTAAGCACTGAGCCCGCGTTCACGCCTGTCGACTCGCGAGCGCGGCGCGTACACGTGAGTTTAACCGTTTTAATAGGCTACTTGACCCATTTTTAAAGTTTGCCTTATATTATCAATCAATATTTGATTAACGGAAAATAAATATTTTTTCACGACCTAGAAAACCGCAAAATTATAACTTAAAATTTAAACTTTCGTTACCGCGCGAAAACGATACTAGCCATGTTAATACTTAGATTATCTGTGGTGTGACGTCACTCAAACATGTCACTTATGTTAAGCAAAGCTACATGCCTACATATCCATGGCGAATTTCACTCGTATAAGATTCGACATGAAGTTAAGCTCTGAAATGGAATTCGAGATCAAAAATGTAAACAATCTATGAAAATGACATGGCATTATAAAGTCAATGTTAAAGTGACATTCCAGGGGTATAAAACTTTTTATTTTTTAACACCTTTATAAATTAACGTCGCACTTTGAGATGGGTTTATTTATTTGCACACTTACAAACAATCCTTACAGGTGCTAGACCTATGACAATGCTTGATGTTTAGGTGTATGTACGCGAAAGTCAAAGTATGTTCGATACACAACAAGTATCACGATCATTAACATATTTTTGGACATGACTATAAAAAACATACGGCGGAGTATCTACGGTTCCTGATTACAAAAACAATACCTAAAAAATTTGCGAGAATGATGTAAATAATCAACATAATCAAATTAATCAATGTTTGAAAACCAAAGTCGTGTTACTTTAATCTTTAGGATAGTCGGGGAACAAATTCCAGTCTTCATCTATAGTTACAAACGAATCCATTTCTATTAAAAAAATAAAATGATTGATTTGTAGGTAAAAATACTAAAATCTGCAATCATGTACTTTGTAATGCAAAATTTTAGGAGTTTTTATGTATTCATAAAAGAGTCATTTGGAGCACCATCTTTTTGCAGTACATTGTTATAACTGCGAACCAAATGTTTAAAACTTCTTATCATTGCCAGTAGTATAAATTAAACACCCTACATTTTATTAAAACTAGAGAAATATATCATTACAAAAATTATGTATGATATTAAAAATTAGTAAAATATTTAAAAACTATACGTACCGTCAGTGACTGTAAATGCGCATTTTTTTAAAGTATATCAATGATTTTAGATTACCCACCTCTCGCGATTATTTTTTTGTGGTGGTATCCCATTTGTTTACATTTTTGATCTCCAATTCGATTTCAGATCTTAGTTTAAGATGACCCTATGACGTCACATCATGGCTGACACCGTTTTCAAAGTACGAAATTTAAAAAAATAAAACAAATTTTTCAATAAAAAATATGTACCCATCAAACACTTTTAATACACTGTAATCGAAAAATATTGATCTATTCAATAAATACTACAGAAAATAATAATTTTTTGCACTAAATTTGATATGAGTCACTGTTCTGTGGGTGAGTGCTGAGCTCGCTGTTCTTTTGTTATCACTAGTCCTATTGTAAACGTTAACAATATTTTATATGGCCGTTTTAAGTGGAATCGGGCCGTCGTATATGAAATGAAATATAGACATTTTCTGCTAATGACCCAGTATCTAAATCCATTTCCTCTTAACATTAAAAAGAGCGCAATTTTATGCATTTTCTAACATACCTAACTAATCTCACTATGTCGTAACAGATGGGTAAGCACATCGAAAAAATCAACTGCGAAAGACTCTGGTTGTCACGGGATTCGTGACGTTCAGTCAAGTGCAAAAATAAGTATCGAAAGAATCCGCTCATAAATATGTTACGACATTCTTATTACATAGAATTAGAGTGCACTGGGACATATTTTTGAACATTTTTGTGAACACCTTATTTTGTCTTTGACTGTTCACTGTTGAGCGAGGTTCCAATATTATATTCGAGGATTTTGGAATTCGCTCCACCCTATTTCACATATTGCTCGTTACATTTTTAAATAATTAATCTTTTTAACGTTTCAGATCACAATAACCCACAAGAACCAAGTACCAATGCTCATGGGGCCAGCACCAGAAAAGGGGAGAGGTTTCTTCAAACTCTTCACCCATTGCTAACCGTCTCTTTCACTCATTCCATGTTAGTTATATAAGAACGAGACGGTAGTATATTTGGTTGTCTATTTAGATTAGCAATGCCACGGCATTTTTTTTTTGTAAAATTGGAGGTTAATGCCAAGGATTTGATCGTTTAGAGACTACGAACAAATAAAATATGGAAGCCGCACGTCATACTAAATTGCCTTTCAAAAACGGTCCTGAATTTTAGTTGACAAGTGACCCCTTCTTCAATGCCTCACGGTAGTGAATTTCAATAACAACCTATAAAACCTTAAACCGCCATTTAAAAATAGTTGTGATTGGTCCATCAAAGTTTTGATGGGCTATATTCTTTAAACGTTTGTTGCGCCGAAATATGCGAGGTGTTGACAAAAGCGCTATGTCCTACCCATCTTGACACAATTGAACAATTGGTTTAGGGGCATTTTTGAGCTGGCGTTAGACGTCCATGTTATATATGGTCGCAGTTTAGAGATCTTAAAAACTCATGCTGAGTTATGTTATGTATATATATTAAATATTCATATTGGAGTTACATATAGGTAAGTTTATACTTATATAAAACCCGTTAATTCCCATTGTCCTATCTAGTGAAGAATTTTTTAACCTAAAAGCCACAGCACCCACGCTCCGGGTCGAATCTTTAGGCTTATGATGATCCGTGTTTCTTCATTTGTCGTTGTTGCTGTCACGTTCTGACAAATATGCAAGTGTGAAAGAGGCGTAGTGTATTTTCCTACTGATAGCAAATCTAATTGCAACTGCAAGATTGACCAAAAATTAAAAAACACGCTTTTTTCGTATACCTGACAATTTGATACCCATATCATGGAGATGGATTTCAAACAGTCAGTCCGCCATCTTGGATTTGTAATCATCATCATCAGCCTATCTCAGTCCACTGCTGGACGTAGGCCTCTCCTACGAACTATGCGTCTAGACGCATTAGGAGGTAAATGACCATGTGATGCCCATAATCACCACGCTGAGCAAGCGAATTGGCGATCGCAGTAATGTGTCCACTATGATGACGCTGCTGCCTGTCATCAATCAAATCAAAGAATGGTCAGTGACACTTCAATCCCTTAGTCGACTCTTACGACTCTCGCGGGAAGAGTTGGGGTGGTGACAAATGTATTCTTACTGCCGTCACCACACGGACTGGATTTGTAATGGCGTTCCTTAACTGTTATATATTGTCATCACAACTCGGAGCGTGTCCAAAATTTCATTCTAATCGAAGACCGGGATGTGGGTCAAATTAAGTTTCCAAGATTTTCTTATAAATACTGTGTGATAACATCATGCAGGCTTTTATTGAAACGGAGATTGAGATTGTTAGCCAAATCGTCAGCATTATTTGATTGAACATCCTAATTTTAACACTTTGAGCGCGGGGAACTCCCGAGGGGAGTTCTCTGTGGGAGGTCCATTTTCGCTAGAAAGTGGAAAAATCACGGGATCGACTACAAACGTTGCGCGTAGCACTCGTCTGCAATGAAAGTGGGAAACGTAAGTGTGAAGCGTAGAAAAGTTTAGTGAGCAATGTACTTCGAAATTAATCGTTAACACTTTAATTGCGGACGAGTGCTACGCGCTACTTATCTCGTGATTTTTCCGCTTTGTAGCGAAAATGGACCTCCCACAGAGAACTCCCCTCGGGAGTCCTCCGCACTCAAAGTGTTAATTAGCGCTTGTCAATGACTGTCCGCAGCCATTCGTAGCGTTTGACAACTAAGCAGGACACGCGTTACATTGACTTTTCGAAGGAAATAAAATTAAATGTACAGCTAATTCAAATATTTGTCAAGTCTTAATACTGGAAAACGATTACCAGTAATGCGTTTATTACCCATTTTCGTAAAAGCCTAGGTGATGGTAACACATTGTATGAATAGTTAAAAGAGAAGCTAGTAAAAGCCTGCTATAGGGTTGCATTTTGAACATAATGATTTGGTTTTGGAAATATCAGTTGAGATCTGTAAAACTATTTTCTCTTCTCTTGACTCTACATTTTTCAAATAAATTTTGAAAAAATAATGGTCCAAAATTTGCTATGCAATTTAAAATGCTGTAAAATATATTTAAGCTTTGTACACCTGAAAAACTTGGCGTCCATTAAAATAGGGTTTATTTTGAATTTGATGAACAAAATAAATATTTTAGCCATATGCACATTAAATATTATTTAATTTAAAAAAATAGACGAATAATAACCTATGTATTATTTTAAACTACGTTGTAAGGGTTATGCATAATATGTAAAATAGTTTGCTGCCATTTTTAAATGATCCTCAAACGAAGTTATATTTTAATATTAATGTATAAGGAATTTAATAGAATCTTCATTTATAATTTAAACTAAATTAGGTCTTAATTTAGTACACTCATTTTAATTATTTATTTTACCCTGAATTTGTAAGCTTTAAGTACCGATATCGTTGTACGAGGTTAAATCCTATAGAATTTATATTATTATAAATTATGCGACTTTAGATCAAAGTACATTATGTCATTTAACAATTATACGATATTTCTGGCCAAAAAGAGTAGAAATAAAAAGTGGTAAAATCGTCATGTTGTCCTGTATTTTTTTTTATAACTATTAATGTTTTATTGGAAAAACCTTAAGTGTAATTAATGTATAATATATAGAAAAAAGGGTAAAAAAATATAATTCACATCTCTGCATTAATGAGTGCTGGGTATGGCTATCATAAAACCCCTACAATTTCGCTGCGGTTTTGAACTTGTGGCGTGTTCCTCGAATACACATGTATTTTTTAGATTGATTTGGAAAGGACAAGACTAAAGTGTTGTCAATTTATCTCTACTCCTTTTTGCCAGACTGTATTTTAATTTGTAGTTAAAAGTTTTCAGCTTTAAATGTATTATAGTAGGTACTTAATAGTTCTTCGTTTTAAATTAAACTTATTCAGACGTAGTTGATACACATTAAAATGAGATTTAAAATGGAATTATCCGATGCAGATACAAAATAAATTTGCCATTGCAAATTGCCATTTTGAAGATTTTTATATTTTCGATTTTTGATCAACAGTAAAATTTTAAAAGAAAATATCATAAACGTGCCAATCTATGGAGACGTCCTACTATTCCTATGTCAGCTGTAATTTATATGTATTATAGAGTTTTTATGATCCATTTATAGATAAAATACTTAGAAATAGCTATTAATCTAAATCTTAGATAGTACGAGTACACTTGAAAGTAATTTTCTTTGTTTCAAATAATGTGACTCCGACTTTAAACTTTCGTGAATTTTGTGTTTTTCTATTTATATTTACTGTGTATTTATGAACAGAGAGGAAATCGTTAATTTATTCTGTAGCTATGTTAAAAGTTGCGTTTATCATAAAATCTTTGATTACAAAAAATGATGTAAATTCTTGGCATGGGGTTTTTGATGTTATTTGTATCTTAAATTTTTTAATATTTCCATACTTTCATACTTTTTTACTTTTATTTCCGATTAAAAATCAGAGTAGGTAAGGGAAGGTCTTGTAAGATAAAACGATTTTTTTAATGGGATAAGACAAAAATCTACCTGTATACGCTGTGACTTTTAGTCTAGCCCATTAAAAAAACCGTTTCATCTTACCCCATCCCACTTCCGTTTCATGAGTATGTCTACCAAAAGATTAAAATAAAAATAAAAATTGGAACAAAGGAAATTACAAATAAGTGTAAGTTAAACATTAAATTATTGTTATTTCCGTCAATGTTGAAATGTGTTGATGCTTATTTTTATGAATAATTTGTAAAAAATAGTAAAAATATTATTGAAAGACTATGTGATTCTTGTACTACTAGGTTGTTAAACAACATAATATTATTATATGGACGTGGAATTCAAAAATAAACTAAAATTTATAAAAATATTTGTTGTCGACTGTTTCTAGCTATAACTTATTATTATACTATTTAAACGTTTCATAGAGTTGTATAATGATTATATATTTAATAATTAGTAAGTAACATTAAAACATTAAAAAAAAGTAAAAAACGTTCAAACCATCGTAGTTTTTACAAAAAAAATTGAAGAAATTACGAATGAACATGTTAAGTTTTTTTTTTTCAATTATTTGGTGGAAGTTTTAATAATTAAGGAATCGACATGACTGTCTTACATTGTATTTTTTTCAGTCCCTATGTGATTTATTTTTATTAGTACCAATTTGAAATTCATTTTGTTAAATCCGGTTGTTTATTTTGTTATCACGTATCTATATCAGTACTCAGCTAACTAATCCGTTGGTACTCCAAGATCTATTATATATTATATAACTCTGTGACGAAATCTATATACCTATTTTAGGGTGGTTCTTATTTTTTCAATTTTGTAGGATGTCCGGTCCATCGTTTCGGATTCAAAGAGGTGTTAAACAGGGCGACCCGCTATCTCCGAAACTTTTTACTAGTACTCTAGAAGAAGTGTTCAGGAGCCTGGCAGTTTCTTGGGAGGAAAGAGGAATAGTCGTCGGTGACAAAAGGTTGTCAAACCTTCGTTTTGCCGACGACATCGTTCTCTTTGCCTCTTCGGCCACAGAACTTCAGTTAATGCTCCAAGACCTGAGCAACGCAAGCCTTCAAGTTGGACTTCATATGAATCGCACAAAGACTCAGGTGATGACTAACAGCACGAAACGTAGGGTCGAGGTAGACGGGCAGACGATACATTATGTCGATGAGTATATCTACTTGGGCCAGCTAGTCTCTTTCAGCAACAGGCAGGAGAAGGAAGTTGAACGCCGTGTTCAAAATGCCTGGAAGAGCTACTGGTCCATGAAAGAGCTAATGAAGGGCGACCTTCCAATGTCACTGAAGCGCAAACTAGTCGACATGTGTATCCTGCCCGTCCTAACCTACGGTGCCCAAACATGGTCTCTCACCGAAAGTCAGAAGTCCAAATTGAAGGTCTGCCAGCGAGCAATGGAGCGCAGCATTCTAAGTGTAACGAGAATGGATCGCATCCGGAACACTACGCTGCGCTCCAAAACACGCATAGCTGACGTGGGTGAGAAAACTGCCAGGCTAAAGTGGGATTGGGCCGGTCACGTCTACCGCATGCATCCAGAAAGGTGGGCTATTACAGCCACCAAGTGGATGCCGCAAACTAGGCGGGGACGAGGCAGGCCCAGGCGGAGATGGCGGGACGACCTGGACGCCTTCGCCAACAATTGGCCAGACTTGGCACCGAACCGGGAGCTGTGGAAATCTGAGGGAGAGGCCTTTGCCCAGCAGTGGGACACCCCTACAGGCTAGAAAAAAAAAAAAAAAAAAAAAGGATGTTCGAATTCGAACCAATAAAGGAGCTCTTTGCTCTCCCGATTGCAATTTTCTATGAGACATCCTCTCATTTTGTTATTTGATAAGTAAACCATATTTGTTTTTTTTTTTATTGTGTACAAAATTGTAAAAAAAAGGACCACCCTATTTATAGTTTAAATAAATGTTGTTACGTTATCTACTTGTACTTTTCATGTTACGTATGGGTATGTTAACATTAAATCTTTTATCTTTGTTGTAAGGATATATTGTTTCGGCTTTTGTTTAAAGTTCGACCACACCAGCGTCTTAAAAAACGGCGATTTTTCTCTGTCACTCTAATACCTGTTTACGAATTTTTGTGTTCGCGGTAGCAGTGGCCCTACCGCGAACCACGAACGAAATGTTGCTTGACTGTCACATTTACGTACGATTTCACGAGTGCGAGAGATACAACATTTTGTTTGTGGTTCGCGGTAGCAGGCCTGATTCGTTTATAATTCATAGATTTTTCGTCTTATCGCTTTACATGCCTTTTGCATGTCCGTGCAATATTTTTGATTTTACATATTTTTTTAACCAGTTAAAACAATTGTATTTTTAATTATGGGATTGAGTTTATTTAGGTTAATGTATAAACTAATAAGCGTAATTTTTCTTTCACTTAATAAAAAGTATTGAAAGGAAAAAAACACAAATCAAAATATTTAGTTAATAAATAATTTGATTTGTGTTATCACAATTACTTCAATAGGTGGCAGCACCAGCTCTCTATCTATTAAAACTGAAAAGTATTCTGAATAGGAGGTGCATTTCGATGGTTGTATGACTCAAACTCGTATGAGTATGTCCAGAGTTTATGACTCAACCTCGTATATGAAATGTAAGTATATTGTATACACCGTGTTTTTATTGATTTCCGTTAAATTGGACAGGTCACTTGGGATATTAATAAAAGTTGCCTGGTATATCGGCTTTTGTTAATTTCGAAAAACATTTTATTTTGTTTTAATACATACTAATTGTAATGGCAAGTGTGAGAGAACCTTAAGAATAAGATCTCAGGCGACTGACGGCTGCTGACGGCACATGTCAAAATAAGTAAAATTAGGATGTAATAAAGGTTGCAATACACTTGTTCAGCCATTAAACTTATTTTGTTAAGAACTCAATAACAATAATTCGTCAGCCTCCGTAGGCTAGTTGGTAGTGACCCTGCCTACGAAGCTGGAGGTTCCGGGTTCAAATCCCGGCGAGGGCATTATTTGTGTATTTATTTATCAGAAATATTTGTTCCTTGGTCATGGCCGTTTATGTATTTAAGTATCTATATTTATCTATCTATTATATATATTGTCGCCTGGTACCCACATCACAAGCCTTAACTGAGCTTATCGTGGGCCTAGGTTGATTTGTGTAAGATGTCCCAAGATATTTAATTTATTTAATTATTTAATAAGAGTCAAGACACTAGTTTCTTAGAGAAATTGATTATTATTGACATAAATAAGCTTCCCTTTAATTTAACGGAAATCAATAAAAACACGGTGTACGTAGAAGTATATTTGTATGACACAACATCGTGAGCCATTATACGAGGTTGAGTCACACAACCAGCGATTTGTTGGTGGCCTCTCACAAAGTATCCATCGTTCTGCTAATTGACATAGAAAGATACATGTACACGTTTAAATGAAAATGCAACCGGAATGGATTATTAATTATATCTGTATGTAATAAAAATGTTTTAAATAAACTTTTTCTTGTATGTACCACAAAGGTGAAAAGTTAAAAGGTTTAATGTGTTCATCAACTTGTAGTAAAATGTAAGGAATATCGAATTAACTATTGGATTAAGGAAAGATGCTTTTGTATAATTCAAATACAATAGAACCCGCTTAATACGATCACGTTTAATACGATTTCCCGCGTAATACGCCATTTTATGCCGGTCCCTGCATTTTGCATGCTGTTTTCCTACATTTTTGTACGCTTAATACGATTCATCATCCCGTTTAATACGCTATCTGTAACCCAAGTTACATTGACGTATGGCATTATTGACTTAGATGTAAGCAGGAATGTTATAATTGTACTATACCAATGGAAAATTTGACTGGAAAAAATAATTCTACCGATCGCTTCTCCTTTGCAGGTAACTTTGTTGCATTAACAAAGCGACCAGTATAGTTCGTGATCCCATCGCATTGCATAGGTACACCTGCATGTGCCTTAGTACAATTTGTTTCATTTATTTGTTTTCTTTATCTGTGCATCCAAATCTGTTAAATATATAATATGTATAAGAAAAATATCTCATACGTCAACATTTCCCTGCAAAAGTAAAAATTGGACAAAAAAAAATGCAATGCCTTCTTCCCGCATTATACGCTTTCCCGCTTAAGACGAGTTTTTTTTCTGGTCCCTACGAAATCGTTTTAACGGGGTTTCACTGTAGTTTGAATCACACTACTTAGTTTATAACAGGCAACGACTACAAATTTAATACATCAATATTTCTCAAACAAAAATTTAATAATTACTTCAATTAGCACGACACTTCTACCAAAGGCCTATTTCATGTAACTTGTAATACAAGTCCTTATCTAACTTATGGTGTCAAAAAGAGACTTCCACTTGTATTACAAGTTACAAGCTTTCGAGAAACTGCCCCCAAGTCTTGAGAAATAATAAACAAAGTTAACATTTATCTGACAGATATGGTTTTCTGACTAAATAATCTGCCCTAAAAAAGTAGGCAATATTTTCATGCACTTACCATAAGGGTGCGACCACATCGCTGCTTAAAAACAGTGACGCTGCGGAAACGCAGTGGCACGCCGTAAAACGCAACTGTTTCATAAAAAAATCGCGTCACAAGCCTTTTGTATGGGGCACACGTTAGGTAAGTACGGCGTACACGTTGCGGCTGCATATTTTGAGCATAGCGGAGAGCAGAGATCGGATACCTGTTTTTTTCTCCATACAAAAGAACGGTTCGAATTTCGTTATTTTTCTTCGGTATATAAATTCTTTAATAATGAATTAATTAAAAAATGCGATGTTATTAATTACGTAAAATATTTTGTACTACATGAAGAGTATACATTATACATTTTAATATGTTGGGCTATTTCGAGGTTTTTCTATAAAACCGGTTTCGATCCCTGGCGGAGAGTGCTTACCATCATCGTGGTATAGTATGGTATGGTATAGTATACTGAATCACATTAGTACGTCATGGTGTCCCCAGTTCCCTACAGCGAGCAGTAAAAATGGCCTACAACGCGCCACAGCGATTCTGTAGCGTCCCCGTTTTTTAAGTTACGGTGTGGGGGCACTATTATTGCCTCGAAATGAGACGTACAGTCACCAATTATATATCGTAGCGGTGAAAAATATCTGGGTGCTTAGACAAGTTGCCAATCGCTAACGCTTAATCGTCAATCGTAAACGAAAGGCTATCTTTGTCGCACTAATATGAAAGAGTGACAGAGAGGGAGAACTACGATACGGTACCAAGCGTTAGCGATTGGCAACTTGGCTAGGCAACCTGAACACAGCTTTATTGCCAAAATGGTAGAGGCGTGTTCAGATATTTTTGAGCGCCCAACTACTTACTTTTTAATGAATTATACATTCTTTTTTTCAGCTTTGTAAACTGAAGTATTCAATAAACTGAGCCTAATAACTTAATATGTAAATTGAACTCTGTTTTAGTATTAAAGCATTGAAAATTTTGAAATTCAAATTGATCGCATTTCTTGATATTTTTTAAATATTATGAATCAAGTGTATATAGTATTTCAGTAATATTTTTATTATGTAAAACATAGAACCAGTTATGAATACAAGTACAAAATATTCCATTAAAAATTCAAGCGCATGTGAAAGAAATTAATTATAATAATTTGCGATTTACTGTAAGTATTTTTTAATATTAATTTTTAGATGTTTCATAAAGGGTATTTATTGCGGAATACCAATCTGTGGCAGCTTTAATAGTATTAAGAAATATAAATTATTATATTACATTATTAAATTTAATATTGTAACGAATTATATGTGCATTTTAAACTTTGCTATTTGTTTTATTTTCATCACGCCAGCAAAAGGATTGCAAAAAAATTGTACATTCATAAGGGTGCAGCTCCACTGACGCGGAGCGGAGTGGAGCTGTGCAAAATTGACCAATTACATTCTTCAAATTCAAAATTCGAAACACGGATGCGGTCTCATTGGCGGAGCTCCCACAGCTCCGCTCCGCTCAGCGTTAGTGGAGCCGCACCCTTAAAGTCTTAACTATGTACAATTTGTTTTTTCGATCGGCCCTTAATGCCACAGCCTCCGTCTGTACGGAGTTTTCTTATTATAATTTCGTGGATATATAGGTAAGTATGTTTTCAATTATTTGTTAGTTACAATTTATAGTGAGGTTTGTTTTATCACATTATTATATATCAAAACTTTATTAAAAAAAACGTTGATACTGATGTATAGGTACATCATATTAATATTTTCAATAAGTTCATAATTATTAATATTTTCTTCGGTTTCCACGAAAGTCACTCATGAAATAAAAAAATGTTAACGGATTACTTATATCGTGTACATTAATTTAATCTATATTTCTACACCCGACGTTTCGAACGGGGTCGACGGGTGTCACCGGTGAATCATCGGGATGTCATCATCATCATCATCAGCCCACAATCGTCCACTGCTGGACATAGGCCATCCCCACTTCGCGCCACCATAAAATTTAATTAATATACCCGATATAATCCGTTCACATAGTTTAGACTAATTAATAGGTATACGAGAAATCCGATGTCGCGTCGGCTGAGCCGATACGTGCCGATTCGTGGCAATCGACGTCTTTTTCGCTCTTATTTCTTCGATAAATGCGTTTTTCACCCGGCCAATTCCGCGTCGATTAATTTTGGGAGACCCTTATAATATGATAAAGGTATTTTTTTTATGTGATGAAGGTAGACAACTTAGCTCTCAGCCCAGCTGACTGAAAGCAGGAACGGATGCCCATGAACATAGCGAACAGAAAATCGCCTACGCGCTGCCTACCCTGAGGACTTAGATGGATTGCCTCTATCTATGCCAGTAATTATACCGGCTATCTTACCCCCAAACCGAAACACAGCAGTGCAAACACTGCTATTTAGCGGCAGGTTAACGGGTAAGACGGTAGTAGCTATCCGGGCGGACCCTGCACGAGGTCCTACCAATAGCAAACGTGAGAATGTTAATTTTGATAAATTTCTTTAAATTATTAATAGTACACTTGTATTTATTGCAGTATTACTATTAACATTTCAAATTACAAAGTCATTGTATGTATAATTGTCTTAAGTGCTTATATATATGTGCGGCTAAGGCTGCGTTATTACTTATTACATCTAACTATTATACTCTAGGTAGAGGACAGGTTGGCTCAGGACCGAGATGAGTGGCGTAATAAAAGAGAGGCCTATGCTCAGCAGTGGGCGATAAATGGCTGAAATGATGATGATGAGAGGACAGGTAATATAGGTTTTTATTGTGGAAGCCAAACGAGAAAAGGCGCCGGGAAACCAAACATGGCAAAGTTCAGGGTTCCGTATTTACACGGCAAAAACGGCTAGACCGATTATGATCGAAAGAGTAATTCTTAAGTATTCTTCTATAAGACTTAATTTTTTTCATGTTTTCAACCTACAGATCAAAATTTAGATGAAGATCCAAAATATTGACTAAAAAAAAACTTTCTTTCGAAACCATTATATATTCTTTTTGAATGACCTATTTGACGATAGGTACACTATAGGATTACAGCCAAATTGAAAAATCATCCCCACTTTACAACAAGGGGAGACATAAAAAATCCTACATTTTATTCTTATACTTATTTTATTTTCTAGTATGGCCACTGAACTACAGGGTGAACCATAGACATATAAATCTATAGACCGAGTCTATTATTATCTGTGGGTGACGCCGGCAATGCCTGTCAACGATCTTTGTTTGGGTATACTAGTGCACCTAAACAGCAAATAGTAAAAGTGATTAAAATAAAGCTTTTCATGTATATTTCTGTTCGATAAGTGCACGGAATGTGATAAAAGTGATGACTTGTGTGGTTCCAGGGTGTAAAAACCGCCAGGGTTAACTGAATGAACAAAATAAAGACATTACGTTTCACCGGTAATTTAGTTTTGACTTGAATTTTAAGATTTCGAACCTTATTAAAGTAAAAGTAACTGAAAATCTTATTCAATATTTGTTGCCGGATACATGTGTGTAGTTTTGTGAATTAACCATTCGTATTTGCCTTCGTAATGTAATTATAAATAGTGGGATTCAAATATTTGTAGGTATCGCATAGTGTTGTACCTAAGAGACCGATCGTGATATCGATAAATGTATTGATAGCC